>ML782029.1:0-21734 GCA_009831015.1 Picea engelmannii
CACACATCAGATTTGGCACACACATCCACAAGCTCCTAACCTTTTCTTTCAAGTGGATATAATTGTGGTTCATGCTATTGTTTCTAGTTGTATATCTTTAGAGCATTGTAATCACTTATTGGAATCTTGTGCATGGTCTTGTTACATATATTGTGGATTCATTAAAGTAAATCGTATGCTAGCATGGTTTTAATTCACTTGAAGAGGTTTACTTTCATTAATTGGGATACCCCCCTTGGCTTCTAGGAGTTGACCTAAAGTGTAGTGAAAAGTGTACTGAGGTGACAGTGGTGCACTTCCAATCTTGTTGCCCCAGTTAGCACCTGTGTTGGAACTTTTCACAAGGGTTCTAGTTCAGGCGGTAACAAATCCAATAGTTAAATCTATGTTTTCATGTTTTTAGCAGTTGATTCGAAGTTTTGCATGTGTTTTTGAATAAATATGCATCAAAATGTATTAAAATATGTATTATATAAAAAAAACTTTCCTAAAACGCTCTGCTCCGGGAAGCTTTTTGAAAATTCTGCTTCCTGCTCCTGCTCCCTGCTCCAAATAGCCTTGCTGAAAACAACATATCATTGTGTTCTTAAAACATGAAATTTATATATGCATTCTTCTTTAGATATTCCTTTTTGCAAAAAGCTATATGCATGAGAATCTAACTAATTGCTTCACATTTGTTTTCAGTTACGGGTATCTAGTTGCAATAGAACATGAAGGTGGTTTTGTGACGAGATATGCACATTGCTGTGCTATTCATGCTCGAGTTGGACAGGTTAGCATTTCCATTAGGATTTCCATGTGCACTCTTTTATTGGGGAAAACATATTTTGGCTAAAAAGCAATTATGTTTCACCATTGGGCAGCAAGTTCAGAAGGGACAAGAAGTTGCAGCTGTTGGTGCTACAGGCCGTGCTACAGGACCACATCTGCATTTTGAAGGTAAAATTGTGAAGGTGATATAAATGAATTTGATATAACAATGCACATCCAATCTTAGATTATGTGACTGTATAATTCATTCTATCTATTGAAATGCAGTGAGGAGAAATGGTGAAGCATTGGATCCACTGAAATGGGTAAATCTTTGACAGGCTTAAAAATTTTTGGTCATATTGTTTGGTAATGACATGTTTCTGTGCTTTAGATTTTTAATCCCATTCATTGTATATTTAGCTCTTTAGATGCCCTTAGAGCAAATTTTCAACGTTTTGTTGTTCCATATACATCCTTTTTACCAGAGAAGTAGCCTTAATATTGTGGGGACTGTCTAATGAGCAATGAATTACATTCTGCTGCTTGTTTCCCCATCTTTTTGTATTTGCATAATATCTATTATGACTTTCAGGTGAAGGTATCCAAGCATTCCAATTTTGTTACATGGTAATGAGATGATGGTGCACCTTATAGTCGTGCCTTTCCTAGAGAAAATAGATGTGTTTAAGCTTACCTATTTAACTGTATTTGTTAAGGAAATCTGTATTCTTAATGCACAGAAGGGAAACATTATCAAAAGTCAATGCTATTCAATCATCATAAGGTGGTTGCCTTGACCAAATTTTAAATAATTGGGACAATGAAACTATGTTCATGCACACTGATTCATGATCTGAGGCACCTTGATTTGAATGTTGTAGTTTCAAGTGAACTAGGATTTCATTCTGCTTGATTTGAGAGATTGCATTGCACTTATTGTTTGTTGACTGTTAGCTTATGGAATTTGTATATCCTTTCGTCATTCATTGAATATGAACTTGTGCTAAAGTAGAGCAGAGAGATCCTGCCTTTATGTATTGTAAGAAGATGAGGCTATTCCATTCTCTCACTGTGCTGTTTCAGGGTTATAGTGAATGTCAGGCCAGCTGCTTTTGGAATTTGGTGTTCTGGTTCCTTCTCCTGTTCTCTGCTGCTATAGTATAATGCACTAAGGGTCATTTTGAGCAGGCTGATATGTGTGAATAAGTTGAATTTGTGAAGATATATTATAGCAATTACAAATGAATTATGTTAAAGTAGCGGAGAGATACTTTAGAACAGTGCGTTAACTATGTAAAAGTTAATTAAGATTAGTTGTTTTTATCCTCAGCAGAATAGCCTAACAGAATTCTGTGTGAAAAAATAATATCCATTCATTAATTGTCTTAAACAGCAAGTGCAAAATGACCCAGTGATGTAATTACACAGCTCAGTGGTGCAAAGCAATTAATAACCACAAACATCCAAGGAGGAAAAGGTTCAATTGTGGTCTTTTCCCAGTACAGAAAAGGAGATCACTGTGTAATGGACCATAGTGGTGTATATCACTAGATTTGATTTCTAATAGATAATTTTCTGTGACTTCGATATTTTGCTAAATTGATGTAAGAACCTTTCCCCCAGGCTTCCTAGAAAAGAAAGGGTTGAATTCAGATTTATCACTAAACAAGAAGGTATTCTTTCCAGTGTTTCATTCTATCGGCCAATGAAGTGCTCCATTTGTATGTAATAATACGAACATGTTCTTTCAAAATTTAAGGATCTCAGAGGATTCCTCTGAAAGCATTCTCTATTCACTTACAAGTATACTTTATATGCTAAGGGTTTTCTGACTCAAGTCTCATTTGCTCAGTTGAAGATGACAAGCATCCATGCCTTGTTGTGGTGGGAAAGTATTGCTAGTGGCAAAGGAAACAGATTTCAGAAGCATTCCCATCCTCAATTTAGAAGAGTTAAGCAAGTATTGTGAAATAACTTATGTCACATACAGTATGAATGTCACTTGAGAATCAAGTAGCATGAGTTTAGGCAAAAGCCAAAGCATAAAATGAACAGAACACACCACTGAATTCTATAACTGCACCATTTTGTTGCATATATCTTAACAAAAGGGAGGTGATGTTGAAGTAGGTTAGTGGGATGCATGGCTACATACCAAAGATGTTGGTACTATTTGACACCCGAGCCCTTAATGAAGCTTGTATGAAAGCCATGTATGTCAATGCTAAGGGAAAGCACATGAAGCCTTACCCATCTGTTGTGGAAATCTTAATCAAACCAGCTAACGACATTCCATTGAAGGGGAAGGTGCTTGGCAAAGAGAAAGAAATGCCACCGAGATTGCTCAAAATCCATGCAAGATTTGCAGATCAGCTAACTACATTTCCATAGAAGGGGAAGGTGCTTTGCAAAGAGGATGAGGAAAATGCCACCGAGATTGCTCAAAAGCCATGCAAGGTTTGTAAGTATTGCATGAAGCTTGGGCATACTTAATATGGTTGTTGGGAGTTGCACCCTGAGTTAAGTCCTAAAAATTGTAGAAGGAAAAGTTTCTTGCTTGTTCAAGTTGATCAAGAAGTGGATTGATCAGAACAGAGTAGGAGCTTCCTCAGTGGACATCCATGCTTTGATGGGTTGAATTAGATCAACTCCAATAACATATATTCAACTCGATGTCTATCCATATCCACAAGTTGTAACCTCCATTGATAGATGCACTAGACCCAACCCCCAAAAGTAGATGTAGTGTCCTTAGTTTGCAAATGGACACCTTCACTACAATATACTTGACAAAATGATTTGAATAGTGGTAGAAAATATGCAATATTCACAAAAGGGGGTCTCATACACCAATTTGGTGTCTGGCTTGGCCGTGACCTTAAAATAGATTATTATTATTATTATTTAAAAAACCCCAAAACTTGATGAAAGATGAGATATCAATGACTGATAACAAAATTTCAAGGACTTAATTACCACTCATCCTTCCAACTTTTGCATGAAAGAACTTAAACTTTTCAAGTTTTTTGATTTTCTTCTTTAGGAGACAAGCCCATATTTTTCTGAAGTTGTTAATGAAGGCTGTGCCATTTATCAACTCTCAATGACAGTCTTCATTGGACCATGGATGTCAAAATGCTTGAATTCAAGCACTTGCGTTTGTCCACTTTGACTTTTGCAAAACTTTCTGGATGTTGTTTACTTGTAACATATGCTTCACATATATTATGTTACTTCTGTTTGTGGCAGTCCAACACCATTTTCTTTTCTTAAACATTTGTAAATATTTTAAATTTAAGTTCCCAATGGGTTTTGCACCCTACAACATAATATTGCATCTCTCCCACCTCCATGCCTTCATTGTTGAAGCATCCAATCTATAAAGGCCTTTTTCCTTGCTTTATGTGTTGACTATCTTTGACTTACCCTCAATGAAACACTTATACTCACCAAAGTCTACATTTAGGTTTCATTTTATTAGCTTACTCATAGTAATGTAATTTTGGCAACTTGGGAATGTATAAGACATTCCTTGTGCTTTGCACCTTGATGTCGCCAATCTTGATTAGTATGTTGCCTTGTCCTTCATTTACTTTTGTTCTTTTATCCTCCAAAATCATGTTTGTTGTTGTCTTAGCTTGAACAAGATTATTGAACCAATCCTTTCTACAAGTCATGAGCACATTCATCCAGAAGGCAATGAACTAGTCATATGATTTTTTGTATCTCAAGAGATGTTGAAAAAAATATCCTCCCTATCATCATCCTTGGCATCTTTTAAAATGTGTTTGCTTTGCACAGTGGTAAAAACCTTGTGCCATGCTATTTTCTTCCGATACTTGGACTACCTTTTCTCCTTTTGTAACTTCCCCTCACTCTTAGAGTTTGCACTCAAAGTCTTTTTAGAAGTATCTTCATCATCTTGTTGGTACGAGGCAATTGTCCTTTCAGCCCAATCGAATAAAGTTTCCAAGTTCCATGTTTGATTACATATTCCTTGTGTTGCAGAATTGTGTATTTCTCTAGGTCTATGGCAACATTAGCAACAAGTTCTTCGAGAAGTGGTGTGACAATATATTCATCTTTGTTCAACATTGATGGCTCATAGAGCTTTAGGAAGTTCACGTCGAACACTAGACATATCCCTATGCATGATGTCATGTCCCTAATTTTGGGCTTCTCTGTTACACAGTTGGAGATGACTTCTAGGGCTTCTGTTAGCCAGGACAAAGGGGTGAGGTTATGTTAACAGTGTGCTCGGAGGGTTTATAGGAGTTATATGGGGATCAACCTATTCCTTTTATCATCTTTCATCATCAGGATCACTTCCGCATAGTTTGTTCTTGGTTCCATAGCATTTCGACGATTCCCATAATTTGAGAATATTATTGAGCATATTTTAATTAAATGCACTAAAGTGTTATTCAAAGCATATTATTTGAGGGGACACCTTAGTGTAATAGCTCGTTGGAATCCAGATAAAAAAATCTAGAGGTTGGGATGATGAGAAAGAGACTTCCAACATTTGGAAATGTCTTAAAGGAAAATTAATCACTTTCTGGCATTAAAAGGGGGTTAAAAAGTAACTTTAAGATTAATAGTCACTTAAACATCAGGAAAATGTGACTTTAATCTTTAAATGAAAGGAAAAAGTGGAACAAGGGTCATGTGGATTAAGTCAAAGGGGGAAAGTTCTAAAAGGGGCAACAAAGAAAAATAAAAGGAGGGGTAGCGCTTTATTTTGGCCTCATGTTTTGGATTGATCTCTTTGGAGTGCTCTTGGAGGTAAGGTTTTTTGTTGGGTTTTGGCAAAACCCTTCCATTGTAGTTTAGTTTCGGTGGAGCGATATCAACCCTAGTTAGACAAGGAGGAGGATCCATCCGAGATCTTCATTGGAGCTTCATCTTGTGATTTGACTTCAGTGTTGGGTTGTAGCGATTTGCTTGGAGAGGTTGTGGCACTTAGAGGGTTTGATCTCATCTATTGATGCCATGGCATGGTTTTAGGGTCTTTGGCTTGATATTGTGTGTTTTCATTGATGTATTGTAACTGCTATAACAACCATTACAGACTTCTTGTTGCGTTCCAGATTTCATTCATAATAAAATACCACATCGTCTCTTCTATTTCTGGTGTATTTGTATCTCATGCAATATGTTTGACGAAATGTCTAGTGGTAGAATACATGCAAACTATTTGTAAAAATTTGTTAACTAATTTAGAGAATAAATAACACTTATTGCATAGAAGAACATAATATCTCAGCCTAGTTATCTGGGGATATTACAATGGTATTAGAGTTGGTGGTCTTGCTAGTCTGTGAGTATTCTCTTCATTTTTGTTTGGGTCAAATTCCTTTCTGTTGGGATTGAATTTTGTGGAGCTTCCTTGAGGGTTTCATTGGAGGCTATTTTGGAGTGATTGAAGGATGGAGTGATTGAAGGTACCGATTCTCCAATAGTTTGTGGTAGTGGGAAGAAGGACCATACAATTATTCCAGGTTGTGTGGGTTTCTTTGGAAGACCGTGCTCTTATTTTTCTAGATCGTGGGGTTTTGAGGAAGTTCGTACCTTGTCTCAGGTTGTGAGCATCATTGAGTAAGGACCAAGTCTATTTCTCATCATGGCTGTTTATAGGTTCAGAAATTCTGAAGTGTGATTGTTGATCTAATTTATGTTACAATAGTTCGTTGAAGTTGTAATACTTAACACTCAATATAACTACTGTAAGATCAACTAGGGACAATACGGTGGATCTTGAGTATATGTGCAAATTGTTTGATGAAAATAATAAGCCAAGAATCCACTACCACACATCAACAATTATCACAGAGGGTAAATCGACACTAGGAGGTGAGTTACAGACTTTTGGCAAACTATTTAAAGTCCAATACTAGAAATCACATAAAATATACCAACAATGAGCTTAGGTTTAAGAAGATAAAGACCGGTAGGGAACTCATGGATGAAATTTTGCATCGCATTCAACAAACCAATAAGGAGCCAACACCAATTAAATACATGCTTTACTACCGAGAGTATCTAGCATTGCATGAGGAGATCTGTGTCGCTTTGTCCTTTCAAGGTTATTACACCATCAAGTACGAAAGTTGGTCCAAGGATTTGGATGAGGATTCCTTTAAAGGCATAGGGCAGAAATTGAAGAGTGACGAGCATGAAGGACAGGTGGAGGAGCATGCATCTAGCCATGTTGAAGATGTGTGCATAGAGGAAGATCGGACAACAACCTATGATACACCATTAGAGCTAACCAATGATGCCGATGACACTAGTGTATTGGATGGGTATACCTATGATGAAGTTTCCAAATCAACAAAAGATAAGGATGCAACATCTTGTCCTACTTATGATGATTATGAGGAAATGTTCCAATCAACTGATGTTGAAGATCCAACATCTCTTCCTGTGTATGATGCTTATGACGAGGGTGGTTCAAGCATGATAGCACCTACGCATGATGAGGATTCAACACCATATCCCACTTATGATCTCCATAACGATGAGGGTTGCGATTACTCTCATGTTTTGCATTGCGGGGATCATGAGAAGATAGTTGGGCACATTCATTGTGGACCAGCCTGTGAGGAAATGTATACATACTTGGATTGGGTGGACATGTACATGGCATACATGGGCATGCTCTAGGATACAAGTTCAGGCAACGTCATTAAAGTGATGGTACATGACGATTTAGTGATAGACAACGATATGTAGGGGTATTCATTGGCACACGATAGTGTACAATGGAGTTTTGGAACATTTTCTCCAGGGAGACCTCCTGACAGAGTCCTCGAGCATACCATTGAGTTGAGGTTATTGAGGTTCAACGAGTGGATGGGTGAACCTCAAAGAGCAACATATCCCTCAATGATCGATCTTCATCTGGGATATCATCAGGTGAGTGTTAGGGAGCAGGATAGTCACTGGTGTGCTCCCAGACTTCATTATGATTTCTTCGTCATGCCCTCCGGATTGACCAATGCACTAGTTGTTAGAAATAATAGGTGTGCTCATTTTCACCATAGACAATATAACAATATTGTCACCCAACCATAGGCACAAAGGCCACCCTCGAGCACCTTAACCTTGACATACAAAATAATTTCGGAAGCAACCCTAGAACCGATAGCCAATCAAGGTAGCGTACCTCTCTCCAAGGCTAGCGTACCAAGCAAAGATAATGAAAGACCAAGTAAAAAGTCCAAACCATAACCAAGCATAAAGTCCAACCATAACCAAAGCCCAAGATACCGTTGTTGCAACTGCAACTCTCCTCTAGTCATGCACACTACTTGTCCTTATGGAGTTGTGTGAATGAGTGTGTCAAATGAGCTCTAGTGCCCTCTTATTTATAGTCCTCTGAATTACCTAACTAGGTCGACTTCTACTTTTGGAGGATAATAATTTAATATAAATTTATTATCTTGAGCTGACTTGTCTTCTAAGGTTATTTCCTAACCTTCTAGGGTTTCTCTTGCTTTCCGGAATATTCTAGATTCATCAAAGGTTACACGTAGAGGTTAATACCTCCCACAACTACCATAATATCGACACTCCCTCCTAGCTAGGGAGGTATTAAAGGCAATGGTCTTGAGCACAAACAAACCATTCAACCGGTCGCATCATCATAGCCACACATGCTATCTCATGATCAAATCACAAGCACCATCATCACTATCCAACTAGATAGCCTCCATGGCAATCGGAACAATGGCATCCAATAGAACACAACTGTGTCTATTTATAGTAGTATACAATTACTATCCAGTGGTACACAACCACTCCTAGTAACACACTGCTACTAACCAGTGACACAGAGTCACTACCAGTGGATCACATCCACCACAATAACATACAACTACTGTCTAGACATACAGTCTCTTCAATAATCATATCGTCTAATATCAACCTGCATAAACAATATCATGATACAAACTGAGTCATCTGGGCCATTCTTCCACTCACATCTGTGAGATATGGAAGAGCATCTGTCCTTGAAAAGTTAAACATCAACCATGAGTTGTTTGGACTATTCTTCTCAAGCATAGAAGAATAACTGTCCCTGTTTTTTGAACTTGGACCATTCACCTAACTGGGACATTCTTTTGGCACTAATCACAATGCAATATGGAGAGAATGAGTCTGCCCTAGGGAATGTTTGTCCCTGATTGCTGAACCTGGACCATTCACCTAACTGAGCCATTCTTCTGGCACTATCACAGTGCAACCTGGAGAGAATGAGTCTTCCCTAGGGAATCACTGTCCGGACCATTTTCTATGGAAATGACTATCCTGCACCAACCTCCTATAATGAACCATTCTTTGAAACTGCTCACAACTGTGAACTTCGAAAGAATGACTGCCCAGGGAGGCGAACCATTCTTCTTGACCACTACTCTGAGTGACTGCCAAGAAGAATGACTGTACTAGACCATTCCCCCACACTGGCCACAAGGTGAATCACTGTCTATGGTACATCAACAATCTATCGAACCATTTTCATCATGAAAATGATTGTCCGATCTGGACCATTTTCCGGATTGGAAAATGACTGTCTATTAGAAATCTTGGACCACTTTTCGGACTGGAAAAGTGACTGCACAACCTGGACCATTTTCCAAATTGGAAAATGATTGTCCATCAAGAATCTTGGACCACTTTCCGTACTGGAAAGTGACTTCCCAATCTGTACCATTTTCCAAACTGGAAAATGACTGTCCATATATCAATAACATATCAGTGCTCGCTCCCAACCTGGGAGTAATCACTTACCTTTCCAATAAGGAAGTCATCTCCACGAGTCCCAGCTTGTCCCTTAAGTACGCAAACTTTTCATCTTGGACAAAGACTTTACCAAAATATTTGCTATCTGCTCATCTGCGGAGATATATTGGAGAACCACTTCTCCCCTCTGGACTTTATCACAGAGAAAATAATGCTTGATCTCAATGTGCTTTGACCTGTCATGGAACATCAGGTTCTCCGAAAGCTTCACACAACTTTGATTATCACGGTCAAATCCAACACCTGATCAAAAACTCAAGAAATCGGATTACGGAGCCACACTGCTTTCGTACAAGCATCTCAAGCTGCAATACTTTGCTTTTGCAGTGCTGAGTGCAATAGACTTCTGTTTCATACTAGGTCATGATATCATGGCAAAGCTCAAACCGAAACATATCCAAGAAGTACTTCTTCTGTTATCTACACTCCTTGCCCAATCTGAATCGATAAATCCATGCAGTTGTATATCATAACTCAAATGTCCCATGAAGACATTTCAAGGCATGCTTTGCAATTATCCAATGCTCATGTCTGGGTTCCACCTAGAACTAGCTCAACATGTTCACAACAAAGCAAATGTCTGACCTAGTATTCACCAAATACTTCAAGGGGCCAATCAATTGCTGGTATGAGGATTAGTCTTCTGGATCATAGTCTCAACTTCTTCAGATCCGTCATCATGGTAGTTTGCTATGGATTTGCAATCCATCATCTTGGACTACTGAATAACCATTGTGATGAACTTCCTCTGTCATAGGAAGTTTTCACCACGCTTCTGTTGTATATGAGATGCTCTGTATCAAGTTGCTTGAATCCATACAAGGTCTTTTTCCATCTGCATACGTGGGTCTCTTTTTGGTATACCTCAAAACCTTGAGGTTTCTCTACATAAGCTTCTTCCTCAATTGCTATATTAGGAAGAATAGTCTTTTACATCCCACTGATGTAAACTCCAATCCATGGATACTATAAGAGATATAATGGCTCAGATAGAGGTATATTTGGTTTACTGGAACAAGTTGTCATCATAGTTTTCTCCCTCCTTCTAGGAGAATCCTCTAGTTCTGAATCTCGCCTTGTATCTATCAATGCTTCCATTTATAAGTCTTTTTCACAAATTTCTCACATACATTGTTCTTCATCATAGCTTCCTTCCATTCCTACTGCTAGACTACTTCTAGTGGGTTCAAACCATGCTGATAGTCTTATGATTCTTGGTATGATAGTTGGTTCAATTGATTGTTCCGGCTTTTCTTTCTTTCTTGTAATCTTCATGTTCTTCCTCATGTTCCTCTTCAACTTTGGGGTCCATAGAGTCTTCTATAGATTCCATGCCCTTCCTTCTTGAAGATTTCAAATTCTTCCTTTCGTCATAGGAATGTAGATGGACAACCAAGGATACTCAAAGCTTCTTTTCGAAGAAGACTTCTTCTAGAGTCAAATTGAACATGTGCTGCTTATCATGACTGCTACTTCCAATGAAGATCATGGACATATACTTCAAATGGATCATATCATTGTGGATTAGGTCCCTCCTAATCTCGACTTCATGCCTGAATGAGCAATATGCATGCTCTTCTTTAGGAATTCTGCGATCAACTCTCTCCATCTGAGAGAGTCCATGCTTCCGTTTGCATCTTTCTTGCTTTTTGTAAAGTGTCACAAGTCTATTCTAGTTTCCTCTTGATTATTGACTTCTTTTTGGTTTGACTCCTTCCATGATCTGTTCTGATTGCGACCGTTGTTACTTATATACTATTTTAATAGCTTCCACATGGATTGTCACCAAAAGTTGTTATCGTACTTCATCCTTTTCAAATACATTATTAGTAGTCATTGTAATGACAATCCTTATCTTGTTCTTCTTCCATGTTTTCATTGACATTGATCATCTTGACAAGACGACAAAATTTACTTCATCCTGCTTGACTCTCTTTGAGGATTCTTTTTTTGGCAACTGTTGCTTCGTGTGTTTCCTTCCTTTTCTTTAACTCAGGACAATGGTTCCTGTAGTTACCATATTTTTCATAGTTGAAGCATTGTATTTTTGACATATCCTTTTCTTGGTTTGGTTTCTTCCTTGAACCAAACTTCTTATTCTTGAATTTCTTGAACTTTGCTGTGTAGGCTTGATCATCATCTTTCTTTTGGGATTTCTCTTTTGCACTAATCCTTGATTCTTCTTGTGCACAAGTCCAAAGTTCTTCAAATGTGGGATACTCCGTTCTTGTGTTCATGCTTGCAGCAAATGCATCCCATGTCTGGGGAAGACCATTAAGTGCGATATTTACTAGTTCCTTTTCTGAAATGATTTCCTCAATAGCTTGTAGTTGATCTCTTAATTGAGAGATTCTTACAAAGTATGATGTTATGGTGTCATCATCATTCATCTTCAGGTCACAGAGCTCATTCTTCAGACTCATTACTTGTTCAATATTTATGACTGAGAAGAGGTTAGTTAGAGCATTGTACATCTTGGATGAGTCAAGATGAGAAATGTAGGGTATCGAATGGTCCTTTACAAAGTCCACTATGATACTCATAGCGTTAATTTCATTGTCTTTGAACTTTTCCATAACTACAATGTTTTGAGGTTCCTTCTCTTTACCCGCTTCAAACTGTGGTTCCATGATCTTGCCTTTCACGATATCCAATACTTTATTTTTGGCAAGGATGAGGTCAATCCTTGTCTTCCATGCTCTGAAATTAGAAGCCCATTATAGGATGAGCACACCAGAGTTGAAAGAATTACAGATGTAGCTTGAAAAACTTTCGAAGAAGAGGTATATACGTCTCAATGTCACCTTGGGGTTTCCAATGCTCTTTGTGAAGAAGGATGGAACCTTAAAGATGTGCATTGATTTCAGACAACTAAATAAAGTTACCATAAAGAACAAATATCCTTTGCCAAGGATTGATGATATAGGTGGAGCACGAGCAACATTTAAGGATGGTGTTACAAGTATTGAGGGAGCACCAATTGTATGCCAAGTTAAGAAGGTGTATTTTCTATCAAAGGAAACTTCATTATTTGGACGATATTATTTGAGAGGAAGGGATAGTAGTTGATTATGAGAAGATATAATCCATTATCGAATGGCCAACACCAAAGAATGTTACAGAGGTCAGATCATTCATGAGGCTTGTAGGTTATTATAGAAGATTCATTGATGGATTTTTAAAAATTGCAAACCCAATTACTACTTTACAAAAGAAGGGTGTAAAATTCAAATGGACTTCTGAATGTGAAAAAGACTTTCAGCATTTGAAGAACATATTGACTAGTGCACCTATTTTAAAGGTTGTAGATTTAGAGGAGGATTCTGTTGTGTGCATAGATGCATGCAAGGAAGGGGTTGATGGAGTCCTAACCCAAAATAGGCATGTAATTTGTTATGAATCAAGGAAGTTGAAGGAGATTGAAATAAATTATGCTAAACATGGCTCAGAGTTGGAAACGATAGCTCATGCCTTAAAAATATGGAGGCATTAACTTATGGGGAGAAAATTTGAGCTGAGAACAAACCATAGTGGTCTGAAATATTTGTTTAGATAGCCAACATTGAATGCCAAACAAACTATATGGATGGAATTTCTTTGTGAATATGATTTGACATCAAACACATTAAAGGGAAATATAATAAAGTGGTTGATGCACTCAACATAAGGGTGCATGAAATACATGCTATAGCCATAAACATGTTAAGTTCAGATTTAAAAGATAGAATTTTAGAAGTTGTGACATTAGACCAACATTATGTTCAAATTAAAGAAAGCTTACAACATAGTAATGTGCAACATAAATTTAAAGATTACAAGATGGAAGAGGATGGAATCCTCTTGTACAAAACACAATTTATGTACCTAATTCTCAAGAGATGAGAAAATTAGTTTTAAAAGAGATGCACAATGTGCCATATATTGGACATCTAGAGCGCCAAAAAACCATTGCAGTTGTAAGAGCTCAATATTATTGGCCAAGAATGAAGAAAGTCGGAACAAATTTTATTGCTAGATGCTTGGAATGTGTGATGAACATAAGCTACATATTAAAAATAATAGATAATAAATAATAATTAATAAATAAATAAAAGTCACGACTAAAAGATATGCCCGCGTCCAAATTATCCTCAATTCACAGAGTTACAGGAGATGCATTAGATATGTCCGTAATTGATATGGAAGAAGAAAATTTCAAGCTTAAAGGAGTGAAAGAATTGGAAGCGACTTTGATGCCTCCACCTATATTAGCCACCCTTGTTGCCATGGTCCAACCTGGCGAAAGCTTTCAGAGAACCCCAAAGTCAAGCTTAAGATTGAGAGGAGCCTCAAGTTTACTTATCGCTACCCGAAATTTTGTTGAAGATAACATAAATAAAAGAATGTCACTCATTTTAAATACACGAGATTTATCAAAAAGTTTCTCTTCTCTTGGTATCATGATACAAAATACCAAGGAATATTTGAATGCAGACATAACAAATGATGAAGGATTTTTCAAAGATGGGGTTTCCATGTTCATTGCAAAGGTTTTGGCAATGACAAAACAAAGAAGAAAACAAAAAGATTTTCCTTTTCAAAGTTGTATAAAGAAATTAAAAGTATGCTCGATTCAAATAATTAATATATTAAGGGGACTTTTAAGTGAACTTAATGACATAACATTAAAATGACAGAGGCATATTCAAAATTAATTGGGTTAGATATTGTAAGCACTACTATTGAGGTATCAGATCCAAAGTTGATAGCAAATTGAATGCTCTCGACTAGACAACAATTTGAAGAACATGTTGAGACTTTGAAAATATTATCGACAGAGAAATTTGACAGTATGGTAGAATACACCAATGATGATATTGATAGTTGGTTTGTGGAATATACAAATAGGAATGAAGATATTGAAACCACTTTGCAAAATTTATCAATTGATTTGAGAGAAATTGAAAATGAATTATTTAATATCAAAGTCAAGCAAGAGGTGACTGTTGCTCTCCTAAGGGAATATATTAAAGAATGGTTGAAAATGGATTTAATCAATATTACTAAGACTCCAACGGAAGCAGTTAATACCGATCATATAACCACAACAAACAAAGATACAAAAGGCGCATCAACAAACAAATGAAGCCATGAGAGATTTAACACAGTAAGTCTGGAGAACACATTTATTCTCAAAATTTTCCTTTCAGATGAGAAACCATTCAGTTACATTTATTCTTTATTTGAAGAACATAATTGAATTTTGATCTTTTCTTTCTCTTTTTCTCTTGAGGTTCAGCCTTGCTTTTGCCTTGATTCAACGTCTCAATTGTCTTCTCTTCTTTATATTTTATGGTCCATTGGAGCCCCAATCCCAGTCCTTTTGGACAAACACATTTATTTTTATTACACTGTAAAGACTTGATCACTTTTGAGAAAATCCTAGAGAACCAATTCAGGGTTAATTTTGATTGTATCATTTGAACTCTAAATATTTGAGGATAAGATATTTGAAATTAACTCATCAAAATTTTATTTTGATTCTAATGAAAAACTCTTTTAAGGTTCTCTGATTTTTGGAACCATATCTTTTTCTTCCTATAAATGTGATCAAATATATTTCATGGATGTGATGAATGTGAGATCTTTTTTCATTTTCTTATAATATACAATCTGTATATATTATTTTTGCCAATTTTATGAGTGAAGATTCCTGGTCCTTTTCTCAGGAATTGTTTCTGTGTATATTTATAAATTTTTATTTTAATTGAATGATAAATATTTTGGGGCTTTCTTCATAGCATTCTCCTATTCGTAAATACTGTCACGCAATAATTTCAAGAAATATCTTTTTCAAAGAGGAGTACCACCTCTATAAAAATGTTGGGGGATTCTTATCCTTGTGAGGTTGTTATTTAGGTCTTAATAGACTCAAATATCAACAAGTTTGTACAATTTATAAATCATTGTTCATACACTGAAGTAATCGTTGCAATTTAAAATTTACTTGCACGATCCGTGCAAAAAAAATTAATTAGAGCGTATGTACCAACTGTATGACCCACGAGCAACATTAAATTTAAATTAATTGCAATTGTATGGTTTGTACAAGCAACATGAATAATTAAAATTTAGTGACATTTGATTGAAAAACACGCCCAGTGACTAGGAAGATGTCAATGCCGATGAGTGAACTTAGTACAAAATTGGAAAAAATGCAAGCAAGGTAAGACCAATTAGAAGTACAAATCAAGTAGAACCATGACATCGTCCTAGATAAACAAGCTAAGATGAGTGAGACGATTATTAAACTACAAGGGGAATTCACTCAAAATACATTACGTTACAACAAGAACAAACAAAATTATGTGCCAATATCGATACACATCATGCATAATTAAAGAGCCTCATAACAAATCTTTCTAAATCTCAAAACAAGATTGACCTAGAACAAAATTTTTCAAATGCTTTGAATCCTGTGAGCTTGCCTGACACACCAAATCCAAAAATGAATATACCTTAACTTAACACAACAAACCCAAAAATAAATATACCTCAGGGCATGGTAGTTCATAACCAGTTCCCTCCATATACCAACTTTGCATATCCACCTAGAGCCAAACTTGAATTGTCAAAATTCAACGTGAATGAAAAACAAGGAGTGCCCTGGTTTAATAAAGGAGAAGAATATTTCAAAATCTATGGCATCTATAACGATGATGACAAAATCAGACATGCATCCATGCAATTAGAGGGAGACACGTATAACTGGTACATGTGGTGGAAAAAACAGGTTACGCAATAAGTTGGATGAATTTCAAAGATGATTTTTTTAAAAGATTCCAATGTATCAATGATGAAGTTTTTTTATAGAGCTAATGAGATTACAACAAAAAGGAAACATGGATGATTTCACTAATGATTGGGAAACACTGGCCACAAGAGTACCCAAGTTATCAACTAATTGTTTAATTCAATCGTATATAACAGGTCTTAAACCTCATATCTAGATTGAATTAAAATTACACGACATTAAGGATATGGAAACAACATTATGTAAAGCAAAGGATCCAGGAAAAAATAAAATCTAAGAGATCATTATTACATAAATTTGATAAAACTTATTCACGAAGAAAATACACCAATTGCAGGTTTTGTGGAGTCAAGTGGTCGCTAGGTCACAAATGTAGCAATCAGAAGTCTAACAAACATGAATATGGAAGGAAATTAGACAATTCCATAATCAAATCCGATGATAACAAAGAAAAATAAAGAAAAATAAATATCGTAAATGTGGAAAAAATGGGTTTCAATCCATAGATGTGCGTTTAAACAACTATATCATTGCAAAATCATTAATGGGAAAGAGGTAGAAGTTCCTGCCAGGGAATACAAACTAGATTTTGACGATGATGAATCACCAGTGGTATCATTAGCATCAATCACATGCTTTAGGAAAAATTACACGGATATGACAAGGCTACAATCCAAGAAGAAGAAATGAAGTCACCTACAACTCGTTATATTCCACCATAGTTGAGGAATAGTGGGTCCATCCGTAATAGTCAAGATAGAAAACCTATGATGTCACATGCAAAAAATATTGGAAAAATGGAGCCAAGGACCCTAAAATTTAAAGGAAACATAAAGGGTAAAAATATCACAATCTTAGTAGATTCTGGAAGTACACACAACTTTGTGGACATTATTCTTGCTAGACAACTAAATATTTTTGCAAACCTTGTAAAGATTCTTGTGGTTACAACAACCAGCGGTGAACAAATCAAAGGGTTAGGATAATGCCATAAGGTTTCAATAAATATCCAAAATTTGGCGTTACAAATCATGTATTATGCTCTACCCCTTCGTGGAATAGACATGGTCTTAGGAGCAAAATGACTGGTGCAACTAGGAATGTATGCCACAAATCTCTAGGAATAACCCATGGAATTCAAATGGAAGGAGAAGAGATACAAGCTATAAGCCAAGATATTTTGCGAAAAGAACTTACAAATCCCATATCTCCGCTGCAAACAAGTATTTACCAATAAATCCATAATCCACGTGAAATTTCATAGGGAGAGACAAATTCTTTGCTTGTAGGACGAATCAATTTTGGAAAGGAAGGAAATGTTATGAACAAAAGCTATGTATTATTAATAATAAATAAAACATAAATAA
The DNA here is from genome assembly GCA_009831015.1 of Picea engelmannii. Taxonomy (NCBI): domain Eukaryota; kingdom Viridiplantae; phylum Streptophyta; class Pinopsida; order Pinales; family Pinaceae; genus Picea; species Picea engelmannii. Next base: position 17,722 of record ML782029.1, read on the forward strand.
TAATTAATTACTAAATAAAATTCATGACTATTCATAAGGGGCACCTTAGGCCATATATTAAGCCTAGGCCCCAATGTACGATGATCATCATTCATTTTCTCTCTCTCTCTCTCTCTCCCTCTCTCTCTCTCTCTCTCTCTCTATATATATATATATATATATATATATATATATATATATATATCTCATGTCATTGAGCAAATAAAGGTACATTCGTATCATAATGCCCGAAGATAAATGATGAGCACAAACATCCAACAAGATTGCAATAGCCATTTCCCATTCCAGATTGTAAATGGGAAGTAGTTACCATGGATATCATTACCAAGTTTCCCAGAACAACAAGGCAACATGATTCCATCATGGTAGTGGTGGAAAAACTTACGAAGGCTACACATTTTATTCTAGTCAAGATGACACACAAAACAACCAGCATTGCAGAAATTTATATGTAATAAATTGTTAGGCTACATGGTGTGCCTAAGAGAATTGTGTATGATAGAGATACCAGGTTTACTTCCAATTTTTGGAAAGAGTTGTTCAAAAGATTTGAGACAAATATGAATTTCAACACAACATATCATCTAGAATCAGATGGACATACAAAGAAGGTCAACCAAATACTTGAAGATATGATGAGAATGTATGTAATGGACCAACCTTCCAAGTGGAATGACTAATTTCATTTGGTTGATTTCTCTTATAGTAATGGGTATCAAACATCATTGAAGATGATCCTGGTTGAAGCCTTGTATGGAAACAAATGTAACACTCCAGTGAGTTGGGATAATCTAGCAGATAAAGAAATTATTGGCTCAGAATTGCTAGGAGAGATGGAAGAGCAAATGATAAAGATAAAACATAACTTAAAGACTGCACAAGATAGAAAAACGAGCTATGTTGACATAGGAAATACACATAGGGAATTCAAAGTGGGTGAGCATGTGTTTTTAAAACTAAAATAAAAAATGAGGTCACTAAAATTGGGAAGTTTCCCAAAATTGGCTGTGAAATATTGTGGGCCATTTTAAATCTTAGAATAGGCCCAATTGCATACATGCTTGCACCCATGAGGGTTCATAATGTGTTTAATGTGTTTTTATTAAAGAAATATGTGCCTTATCCTAACCATGTGATTGATTGAATTGTGATCAAGGTGGAGCATGGAGGGGGATTTTCGGGTGGAGCCAATGCACATCCTAGACCGAAAATTCAAAGTGCTCAAGAATCGAGTCATCGACCTGGTAAAGGTCCACTGGACCTGCTACAGTCCTAAATTCTTGTGCAGGCCCAACACCATTGAGCATGGTCCTTTCCTTGTTCATCAATGATTTGTAAATTGTCGTGGATATTCCATTCGAACAGTTCGACACAACATATATGATAAATAAAACTGAAATCTACACTATGATGGTTAAATTCCTTTAGATTCCAAAGTATTTGGTTATTGATTTTTTGCTTATGCATGAAATAGATAAAATGTGGAAAATAAGGAACAGTAAAATACAATCACACACATTCAAAAAATAACACAAATATTTCCTCCGGGAAACCCTTAAGAGAGAAAACCCTTCTTTGGTATGGAAATAATGCAAGTACAAAGGAGAATACACTCTCTATGGAGTTATATGAGACCCGTGGCCTGTTGCACTGCTACAAAACATTAACCCCTTTTGTTATTCTCTCTAACTTCCCACTCTCAATTGTTCTTCTTTGCTATGGAAAAAAATACAATAACATCAGAATGACACCCGTTCTCTTCCTAGCGGCCCAATATTTAACATATCCCAATAGCCATCTAGTGGTAGGGTTTTGACTTCCTCAACCCTTAATTGTGATAAGGTTTAGGACCTTCTAGAATATTATTTAAATTACATATGTGGCTAGATCCATTTGCATGAGTGATGGGGGATGACATGGAATCCTCTCAACCCATTGTGGTGAACATGATAGGTCAACTTGTGAAAGACATAACTTTTGCATACAAGCTCCGATTGATGCGATTTTTGCATCGTTGGAAAGGTCTAGATGTGTAGAATAATGTCAAATATTCCTACGATGTTGGAAAATTTTAGACCCCCAAAAATGTTAGTTTGTGCCTCAAAATGGATCCAAAAAGTTTCAAACCCCAATTTTCAAAACTAGGACTTGCGATTAAAATGACCCTACAAGTTGATTCCTCCAATTTTTTCCACCCTAAAAGCATCGAGATAGATGCAAAACAATATAATGATCCAATCTAGATGAATCGACATCCTGTTCATTCTCTCAACAAATCCATTTTGTTGTGGGGTATATAGTGTGGTGTTTTGGCATGCTATGCCACACTACTTAAAATCCATTTGACAGAATTCACCACCATTTTAAGCTCTCAACAACTTGATATTCTTATCTATCTAGTTTTCCACAAGAGATTTAAATTCTTTGAATTTATTGAAAACCTTTGATTTCTTCCTCAAGAAATATATCCATGTCTTCCTATAAATAATCCATGAAGGATACATAATACAGGGATCCACCAAGTGAAGGGATTGGTACAGGCCCAAACACATCACTGTGTATCAATTCCAGAATCCATTTTTCCCTTGTCGCTCCATATGGGAACTTAACCAGATTTTGTTTTCCTTATATGCAATGTTCACAAAAATCGACTTTCAAATTACAATTAGGAAAACCTTCGACCATACCTTTGTTGTGCATATATCGAAGTCCTTTTTCTCCAATGTGTTCCATCCTTTGGTGCCATAACATGGTCGGGTCGACTTGTTGAAGAACAATTGAGTCTGTTTGTATCAACTCAACTTGAGTTAAGTTGAGTTAGGTCGACTTCAGGAACAACAATGTTGCTGCATCTATTCGAGTCGAAATTCCCCAACATCTTGTATAGGGTTTCAATCAAAATTCCTTTCATTAAGACCATCACACTCCTAACCATTTCACACATATCCTTTTGAAAAAGAGTGTGCATACCTACATCACTCATTTTGCAGAAAAATATCATATTTATTTCCAATCCCAGAAAATGTAGCACACTTAGAAAGGGTTCTTCTCCTCCCTACCTCCACTAGTACATATGACCAAATTTACGACAGTTTTTCGTTGATATTGCCACACTTATTCGTCACAATTTCCACAAAAGCTGAGATATTTTTTCGTCGGAATAATTTCGTCGCTATATCCACGACTAGGTGTGCGTGGAAACATCAACGAAATAATCTCTCCACGTGTCACCACCTTCAAGATTGGTTAACCCTATGCATTGTTGCAATTATGACGAAATTACGTTGCAATAACAATGAAGAAGTGTGGCAATTACGACGCAAATTCGTCGCAATTGCAATGAAAAGTTATGCCAAGCCGATAACTTACGATGCAAAACCGTCGCAACTTGCGACGAAAATCTATGGAAATATCGACGAAAATATATCTCAAGACCATATGCTGTATGTGCGACAAAAATTCGTGGCAAATTGTGACAAACTTTCGTCGCTATTGCGACGGTTGTGGTAAAATACAAAATTTGTTTCCGATGAACTATCGTCGATATTGCAACAATGACTTTAAGTTTAAAAAAAAATTTACATGAGATATGGTATTACCATATTACATTGTAATATGGTATACCATATTGTATGCCATATTACAATGTAATATGGTAATGCCATATTACATTGTAATATGGCATTACTATTACATTGTAATATTGTAATATTCTATTGAAAGATGGATGTTAGAGAAAATGTGTAGATCTTTTAGATTGAACAAGATTATAATATATATATATATATATATATATATATATCCCCTACAATATACACAGAATAATTTGGAATATTACTTTAAAAAAAACACATGGATTGCATGAGTGAATCATTATGCAATTTATATTACACAATACTATGACAACACTTCTAAGATTGATGGATGATATCTTAAGACCATTTCTCGAACTTGTTTATTGTAGCCTCCTTGGATGATATTTTGACTTTTAGCAAGATTTGGGAAGATCATTT
>ML782029.1:62787-76840 GCA_009831015.1 Picea engelmannii
ATATTATAACCTACTAATTACCTTAATGAATGTATGCCAGTCATGTGTTTTAACCCCGCCAAAATCACCTTTTTTAGTTAAGATATTTTGTATGTTCGACAAAAACCCCGTCGAAAACCTAATTTTTCGAATGACCTCTTTTAAAATATTGCTCTGTTGCTCCGTCAATAACCAAGGAAGACTATTATTTTATTCATGACCATCGCCATTAGAATTAATAATAACACTTTGAAAGGCGTGATTAGCTTCTCAGATGTCGCAACAAATCTTTCCAATTCTCTCTTTGTCAGTCCTTCTATCTAATATTCTCCATAACAATTCTGTTATGTTCTTCCCGATATGCATTGTATCAAACAAATAAACTATTTGTAGGTGCTCGTAGTATGGAAATCTACTGAATTGCATCGGGTAACTTTTCATTCCTCGTGGAAGCCCATTCATGCCTTAACGACATTCATGAAACATCAACAGATTGAAATTAACACTAATTAATGGGACAAAATGAAATTAATACTAATGAAATTAACCAAAGATTTATATAATAGGTCATACATAAATAATTTGCGTACCTTGATGATTTCTAATATATTCCAACTTTCATAGGTGAGGTGTCATTCTTCGTGGTTTTTTTCCGTTTTCTTCTTCACCATTGAACTTTTCTTTGTCTGTAGTTCGATAAATATGGTTACTAGGCAGAAAGTGCCTATACTCATCAAACACTTCCTTTGGTAAACTCCTTGAATGACGAGATTTTATCCTAGGACCACAAACTGGGCATGCAAATTTACCCTTTGTTTGAAGACCTACAAGATATATGAATAAATGTAGCGTCAAATTAGAGTTACAATTTAAAACAATGCATGATTTAAAAAAAAAAAGATATATAATATCAAATCACAAAAATAAAGTAACAATATACCACAAAAATGTGTTAACCCGGGAGCATCATGAATTGTCCCTGTTAATATTCCATGAAATTGAAATCGTCTTTTCCCTATTGGTCTAGAGATGTCATACATAGTGACGCCAACCCGTAACTTCAACAACTCATCGATGAGAGGCTCAATATATACGTTCATATCTTTAACCTGGTACCTACCTGATTGGTTTAACCTACTGCATGATTAATTATACTTATCTAGATGTCGTGATATATAAAATAAATAATTACCATGCACGAAACAAAGAAATGAAATATTTTGTCATGCTTTAAAGCAAATAAAAGATAATTGAATACCTGGAACAATCATTGCCAACATTGTGTGCTCTCTCTTGATCAACATCCAAGGAGGAAGGTTATTGTTTATAACAAAAACAGGCCACACTGAGTACGTAGAACAAATCTCTCCAAATGGATTGACACCATAAAATGCCAACGAAAGTCTAACATTACGAGGTTCTTCTTTAAAAAGTGGCCACTTTTCTTCGATGTAGTTCAATGCAGAACCATCTGCAAGCATTCGAAGAACATCATCTTGACTTCTGTTCTTTGCATGGAAATCCATAAACTGTGCTATACTTTGGCACCCGAACAACCGCTAGAAACGTGGAATTATCGGAATATAATGAAGAACTTTGCGAGACACCTTCTTTGACACTTTATCGGTTCGATATCTACTTATTTGACATTGTGGGAATTCATTTTCTAATGCATATTTTCCACAATATATGATATGATCATTAGGACATGCATCAATAGCCTGATAGTCCATTCCTATTTCTTTCATAATCACATATATTTCTCAATATGTGCGTGGAAAAATATTTGACGTTGGTAATAGAACATCACCTAACAATCTACAAAATTATAAACAATAAGTCAATGTAAACAATATTAATCATCAATATATCATCCAATATACTAATTTACAAATTAGAAAACAATAGCAATATAGGAAAAAAATGAACCTTTTAAGTATTTGTGAACATGCAGGCATAAATAATTAACAAATTAAATACCTTAGTACCTGTGTGAGACATGTGTTTGATAAACCATTCAAAACCTTCAAGTTCACCAACAACAATATAACAAATAAAATATTTGTTGTTGAGCCTTCATAAAGAGGTTGACGTGACTTCTTGAGTAGAGGATCAACATCATGACTATCATCCTGGTTGTCCTCATCCATTGGAGCAAATGTGTCTTGGATAAATCTATGTATCTCATCTTCCTGATTTGAATCACTAACATTATCTCCATCCATATAATCATTAATAACTTGATCAACAACTTCAATATTCTCATCTCGAAGTTCATCTCCATGTAAAGTAGTATTTCTACTAGTACTTGGCAAATAACTCTTTGAAGGTTGACACTTTGGGGGCATCGTCTATATCTTTAAAAATAACATAAAAAATTTAGTGTGTATAGAAAATGTGAAAACCCCAATAAGAAATATTACTAAAATTCATGACATACTGATTATTACAGAGAATACATTAAATATTGAATCCTCTTACCAAGGGACGATATTCATAACCCCCTTCGGCGTGCCCCTTCTCCCTACAATGTCTTTGGGCTGTTTTTATTAAAAGTATTCTATTTTGCAAGCCTCTACAATCATAGCAAGGGAAATAACATTTTCCATCACCCCTCGCCTCTAATGCCGCTCTTAACCGAGCAATCTTCGTGTCATTTTCGTTCATTGTGACAAATCCTTGTCCTGACAAGTAATTGTCTTACCTACACCATACCAAACATTAAGTTGTCAATTTTTTATATTTTGGCTACTCCTTTGGATTATGATATGTTTATTTACAGTGACCTACATCTTTATAATAAGGTCAACATCTTTATAATAAGGTGATCATATGTGTAGAGGATCAACATCATGACAACATAGATAACATCTTTATAATAAGGTCATATGTGTACAAATGTTTTCTTTATATAATAACGACATATATACCTAACATAAGTTTAGGGTTAGTGTTTATGTGTCTTATTAGTCCCTGCTAAAGTAGGGAATATAAAAATCAATTACTATCATTTCACCAATCGAGGTTGAGTTTCAAGAGAAATTCCATATCTTTATCAATGAAAAGAGAGAGAGATTATAGATACAATTGAAGGGAAAAGGGTATGTGGATTCCATAAACCTAGAATATTATGGAATCCACATACCCTTTTTCATAGAATATACTACCTAGATCCAAAAACCAAAGACATGAAATATGGTACTACACATATTATAATATATTATCAATGAAAAAACAAGCTAAATGCAATTTGGACATTTGAAAAAAAAATTACAAGTTAAATGAGTACATCAATAAAAAATAACATTCTAACCTTGCAAGTTCAAAATTTGAGCTATGTAGATCGAGAATTGGATTTGTTCAATTGGTGGGTGACGAAAAAAATAAATAGCTCAAACAAAACCCAAGAACAGTGTTGCAACTAAAGCAATTCTGTCGCAAAGTCTCTTAAAGTCACATATATATAGATAAAATAGTCAACTAGCCGTTAACACCGACCAATGAGATAGGAAAAATTTTCATCGCTATTGCGATGAAAGTTCGTCGCTATAGTGACGAAAATCCCAACTAGGTTAAATTAAGATTTTCGTGGATATTGCGACGAACTTTCGTGGCAGTATCCACAAAAATCCTACCCTGTTTTAAAAAATGATGAAACTAGTGGAAGCGTGGAAAATTTTCATGGAATAATCCGCCCATATGTAGTAGTGCTCCAATATCAGTTGAAATCTTCCATGTCCAACAATTTTGGTTGTCCAGTCATCCTCTAAGAACACATATCCCCCTTCATATATCTCATATTCGTAGAACCATTCTCTATGAGGTGTCATATGAAAGTATTCTCTTCAGTTGATCAACCAAACATCTTGATCCAATTGTGTATTGGTCAAAACCAGATACACATCATCTCCTTTATCCAGAGTAGTATTTCTCTCAATTGATCGCTTATTGTGGATCCTGTACTAACTTGTATTACCTTTGACTTGTAGTTTCTCTTGTACTTTCTATTGGAGAATTTTCCTTCATCTCTGTCAACTGGTCGACCTCTCACCATCAATGCATCTTTGGTCAATCCTTCCATGTTCTTTCGTCTCATTTCTTCTGACAATAGAGATGCAACCACATATTCTAACACTAGTATGGTCGAAATAATCCCTATATCCATGACTAAGCTATGCCAAGATTCTGACAAAGAATATAATAAGATAATACATTTATCTGTCAATTTTTGCATGCAACTCTATGTGATTAATTTCAGATGTGAAAACTGCTTCCTAGTGATCTAACAGTAAAACCCTACTGTTATCACTAAACAAATTTACACTAAAATTATTGATTGAAAACATATGAAACGTAAACACTAAGATCATATATGAATAATCAATATACAAGAGACACAATTTCATTTCCGTAATCTTGTTAACATTAGAAATCATGAGGGAAAAAATACCCCTCCCAGCCAATACAATATTAACAAAATCTGAGGACAACCTTGTCCTCCATGTTAAATTTTAGCTCAAGCATGAGGTTTATTTAAAATTTATCATTACTTGAACCAAAAACAATGATTGCAACAACACAATAAGACTAGTTGCAATAAACCAAGATCATAAGAGGAATAACCATTCACAAAAGAACACAAGAAGTATCCTGGGAAAACCCTTCTCAATCAAGGGAAAAACCCATCAATCCTTTGCTATACTTCCAAGAGAAGATCCACCATCCACCACCAAACTTATAACAAAAGGGTGTTGCTATGACTAAGAAAGGTAGCTCCTAGAGAAGTGCGAATTGCAGTCCTCATAATTTCAGACCACAACTTCTGAAATCATGAGATGACAAGTGTGTGTGATCCACAATGGGGATTCACTCTTTATTTATAAAAAACCTATCACATCAAATGACGTGTCTATTGGCACAATAGGGTCGACCTGTACAACTTAATAATATAATTAATAATTACACAATATTAATTATCTTTCACATGGTGGGGTATACTTGTACCCTTTACATCACAAATTAGGGTTACAAGTAAATCTTACTCTTAGAAAATATAGCAAGGGATCCACACATCCTCTAGTGCTCAATGACCAGGGACACATCCACCTGTGCTCGACCACATCGACATCACTCTCATCAGATCACTCAACTGAGTCCACAGGATTACTGTAACACCCTGTTTCCCTCAGTTTGTAAATATAACTATATTGGCCAAGAGACTATGGAAAATTCAATATCTGTGAATGTTTGATTTCATGGACCTTTGTATAAAAGGTCGATGAATGTAAATTACATTATTTTACTAGAAAATGTATAAGTGTTGCATGACTGCTGGAAGGGGGGTGTGCTAAGAGAGACCATGAAGGATATGAAATAGATGGTGAAGGGGACACAGAATGGTTGCGTTAACCTCCACCAAACCAATACCTTACTAGATTTAATTTCTTAGGACCAGAACAATCCTCTGACCCAAGAATGAATTACAATCAGGATGGTAGGTGGGAATTCCTCCTCAAGAGTTAATGAAGGGATGGGGAAAAGCACCAATCTGTAAGGCTTTTAGACCTGACCACATACTGGGAATTTGAACCACACACAATCTTGCCGAGGAAGGCAATAAAGGAAGGTGTGGTGGGAAAAGGAAGACCTGTGAAGAGTACATAGATGAGAGACTAAGATCTTGGGTTCAAGGAAGAGCTAATGAATGAGCGTGTTTTGGTCGCAGGAAATGGCTAGCAGGGTTATTGTTAAGAACCAAATATCAATAAAGCATAGAAAAACCTCAGAAAAAGTAATCAACGCCTTGAAAAAGAGATAATTTCAAATAATAAGCCTCTTCGAGGGAGAAACCTCCTTTTACCCCACTTAATTGTTCAAGTACAAGATGATTCCAAATGAAAATGTCTCCTTGGTATATATAGGAGACTAGGAGGTATAATTACAACTAATGGAATAAATCCGACATAAATAAAATAACATTACTAATGTAATATGCTCCAATTAAGGGGTAATGAGCCAATATTAGGGCTTAACGTGCCCCTCCCCTTAAGACAAGTGTTGTCCACAATGCTTGAGTAACTCTGGATGTTTCTGTATAAAATACTCATCTTCCTAAGTGGAATCTTCAGCCAATAGTTTCCTCCATTTAATGAGATACTTTGAAATGGATCTATTCCTCAGCTGGCGAATTCTTGTGTCAGTGATGGCTTTAGGATCCAATATGATTTTTATTTCCTCGTCAAGTTGTGGCAATATAGTTTGAACTGGGATCTTGTCACCTGTAACCTTCTTTAAGCATGAAACATGGAAAACTAGGTGTACTCGTGAAGATGCAGGCAACTCCAATTTGTATGCCATAGTACCAATATTTTGCAACACCTTATATGGGCCATAGTACTTTGGTGATAATTTATTATCCTTCTTGGCTTGCTTAAGGGACATCTGTTTGTATGGTTGTAGTCTTAAAAACACCCAATCCCGTACTTCAAAACTTCTTTCACTATGATGTTGATTTGCTTGTTGTTTCATGCGATTCTGTGCCATGGTCAGGTTGTCCTTTAACATTTGGAGAACTTGTTGATTCTCGATGTGATCTTCCACTGATTGAACCTTATATTTTTCTTTTAGAGAAGAAGTGATGGAAGGAGGGTGGTATCCATAAAGTTCCATAAATGGTGTCATTTTTGTTGCAGTATGAAAGGAAGTGTTATACCACCATTGTTCCAAGGGTAACCATTTGAACCGTTGTGTTTGTTTATCAGAGACAAAGAAACGAAGGTAGCCTTCCAGACATTTGTTCACTATCTCGGTTTGTCCATCAGATTGAGGATGATAGGATGAGCTAAGAGCCAATTGAGTACCTGTTGGCAGCCATATTAATCCCTATATTTTTCTTTATAAGCTTCCTACACAAGTTTTTTGAACCCTCAATACTCGTCACAACTTTTTAAAACAACACCATTATCTTTCTCTTTTGCATACCTGTTTTTTGTTTTCATTTTCACGACTGCAAGCATGAAAACCCACAATTGGAATTCATGTTGATTGCATTAAAATGATCTTTTGGATTGTCATGAACTTATTTGTTTATGTGATTATAACTCTTTGACCTCAAACACACCACTGGTCACACATTTATCAAAACACCAAATATTTATGCATTTGACTATTGTTAACATGGTGTCAATTTACATAAACTTCGACGCAATGGTTTGATTGAACATATTGATTTTTGGGTCAAATCGTGGTTATGTGGTAATTCATTTGGATATGCACTGTTGATTTGAATGTACCATTACACAAAGGCGCCGTTGGTTGTACAGCCCAACATGATATTCTTGCATGGTTCCAATTTACTCCACCATCCTCGCACGCATAAGCATTAACACTTTGCCTTGCATTTTGGGTTGCCTTTGCTTTGTGTTGGGGAAGCTTCGGGAAAATGGTTCTGTGTCTACCCTGTCAAACCCTCTCACCGATTACCCTGTTGATTTTGTGCTATTATCTATGGCTCCTGTAGTGCGAATCGAACCCAACGGTGTCCAAACTTTGTTGTTGTTTGATAACACCCGAGAGGACCTAGAGAGGAATGGTTGGTGGGTTTTTATTGAGAAGTTAGAGGGTTTCAACTTGGCAGTTTCTCAACAATTCGCACTAACATTCGATGGGTGTAGAGCCAAAATTGGGGACATCCAACTCAAGTTGAATGAGAATTTCATTAGCTCAGCCACTGGTTTGCCAGCCAAGGGACAAAGATGGTTTAAAAATTCAAAGGTTGAAGAAGTATCATGGCCACTGCTGTTTACCTCAAGGAAGATCAACAATTGTGACAAAGGTATGCCCATTACAGCTCTTAAGTCTAGATGGAACGATTTGTTGGCTATTATCAAGCAGTTTGTTACATGTGAGGGTAGATACGGTCTAGTTTTCCTATACCACCTACGACTGCTCATGAGTTTCATATATTTTCCCTTAAATATGCCGTATTTTCTCCTTAGGAGTTTATATAAAATGGCTAAGTGCTTCAAAAGGGAGAAAGTCGACTCCAGCCTCTTCCACCACTGTTTAATTAAAATTATTATGGTTCATCAGTTGAAGTTGAATGGCGATTGTTGGGATGCTTTCTTGTTGAGGAATGGTTTTGCCAGTTCTGAAATATGACAAGTTGACAAAACTGTTGTTACAAAAACCCTTGTCGGGCCTGTCATTCCCCCTCCTACGCTCTTGCCCTCTGTTGAACCCTCGACCTACCCGAACACTACCCTACCCGACACCGTGCCTGATTCATGTCCAAAAGATGGCGGTAAGCCTGTTAAAAAGTCTGCAAGGAAAAAGGGTAAGGGTAACAATGATATAAAATACAAAGGTAAAAAGGCCGTGCGCTGGGTCTCACAGTGTGCTCGTAATAAACCTAAAGAAAACACAAAACAAAAACTAATTCTGTTAAGTGAAGATTCCGATTCTAAAATCGAACGGTTTCTAACCGAGGAGTATCCATACTCACACGGACTTTGCCCAGTTAATCCCTATGACTATGTGACAAACCTCCCACCATGTCTTAAAGACGACCCCAACTTCCCTGGGATCAAACTCGACAGTGGAACTGCTGGTAAATTAAGAAGTTCCTCACCTGTGAATACACAGCCCGTTCAACCACTGTGCAACGAATGCAAGTCATGGCTCGACCGATATTATACAGACGTCCCTTTGCTCCAATCTCAGATCAAGTCCTTGGAGAACCGAGTAAATGTGCTAACCAAAGAAAACGATAGATTTCAAGCTAATGATAAAAGGAAGAAGACCACAGGCTCTGTTGTCTTTAAAAATGTAGAAGCGGCCACTGCCATTGTCAATTCAAAAATAGCTTGATCAAAACGAATCCCTGAAACTGAGGTATGGTATTTTAAGAGTGATTTTAAAATGATTTTGTTTGTGTTGAATTAGCATATAGGATTTGTTGGCTCAAATCACATCCATTTCTGTTTTGATTGAATGGATAAAACACAATTCTGTTTATAATAATAGCCAGCTACAAAATCGTGAGATTCTGTAGCTAGTCATTAAAATTTGATTTTTTTTTTGATTTTACAACTAAATTGCAATCTGAAATCGTGTATTCTTGTGCATTTACAAGTACATACAAATTTTAAAGGAAATTGGATTACTAGTGGCATTTCTGAACATTCTATTTCCTTACATAGTTTTAGATTAGGCTGTTAGTTTTAGATATGAATAGGAATTTGGGAGATTGTATTTCCCATAATTTTTGCAACAACTTTGATAATTTCCACAAGGAATGTTTTGATCCTGTGGCCTTTATAAATGTATTATTTTGTAAACAAAGACCATTGCTGTCTGGGAGCAGAAACTATGGATTGGTGATCATTCAAACTTGAATGAAAGTGGATATTTGCACGGCTTTAGCTTCAATATATCATATTTTTGTTCAAGTTTTCACTCATTTCGATTTGTAATCAAATTTTGACTACTTTAGATATCATAATTTGTTACAGGTTGATGTGATGGGATTTAAATAGTGTCCATATTTTATGTCTCTCATTTTATATACAACAATTAATCTGTTTACATTTGATGATTAGAAGGTTGATCTTCTTTGTTCGATGAACAATTATATACAAATGGTCATACTCAGATTTATCTTAATATGATCGTTTTTCAAATGATAAATTGTTGTCGCTACATATCTTACTTGTTCTGTCATTAGCATTCAAAGCGTTGTTGCTTCGTGTTTATGTGAAGTATTGGAAAATCTGGTGCGGGTTGGCCTCATCAAAACAACGAACGTAGATGCTATGTACAGGATGAATAGGAGATGATATTTTAGGTTAGTTTGCTAGTTCATTTTAATAGTTTATTCAATATAAGAATTTTCTGTAGTTTAGATTTACAGTACAGATTGTTATTTTTATTGCTTAGCTAGATAGCTGTCATCTCATTTTCTGTTTATAAAAGTTATAAAAAATAAAAAACACCAGCTTCACTGTCATAAGTCAATTCATATATGATTTTGCTGATTTCGATTAAAATTTGCATTTTGTGAATACTGTACATATAATAGAGATTTAAATATATCGATACACTGTACATTTAATAATTAGGATTACTATTTTCTAAATATAAATCAACGAACTGTGAATATATATTAGACTTGTATATAGATTGCAGTAGTTGTTTTTCACTTAGTTAGTTTCTTTAGTTTAGTTTTTTTTTTTTTTACTTTCCTAGGACTTAGATAGACCAATGGAGCCGCTAAACCCCTCAGAGTGGATTAATCCAAATGACTTGGGTTATTTAGACAACCCCGGACCGGATTCACTCCTCCAGTTGATGAGCGGTCAATTTCGCCCGTCAACAAATGGAGCTAGAAGGAGGGCCTGAAAATTATTAATGGCACGAGGCAGTCGTAAGACTCCTCCACCACCTACCCGCTCACCTATAGTGACAAGAAGTCATTCAAATGACAACATCGTCCCTCAAACAACAACCACATCAAATGACGATCTGCGGATCACAGTTGAACCAGTAACTCCAAATCCTATAGGTGGTGACGTACAAGAGATTATCCGCCAATATCTCATAAGAACACACAGTGCCTTCGCCTGTTTAAGGAAACCAAACCGACCTTTGGACCAACCATTAGATTTCTCTGATATCAAAGAACAACTTGGAGGCACTAACCTCACTTTAAACCCTACAGATCCAATCCTCACTCCTGGAGTAGGAGGATCTGGAATACCACCCTCACCACCTCCTTCATCCCATTCTTCTTCGGGAGAATAATCCTCTGACGAAGGCACTTCCTCATCCCAGCCTTCGACACCGCCCACACCAATGGCCAACCAGAACAATCCTGCCAGACCCTGGCTCGACCAAGATGCAGTAGCCATACCCGGGCCTCAACATCCCTTACCCAAACATCCAGAGAAGTGGCTCCCTAAATTTGACCCTGACTCTAAACAGATCGCCGAAGATCACATCAAATTTTTTATGTTAGCCATTAGAATCCGTAATGTCGAGCACGGAGACGTATTCTATAGATTGTTCCCCTATACTTTTGAGGGAAATGCCTCTACCTGGTACTTTTCCCAACAACCCCATACCATCGTGTCATGGGAGAAGTTTGAATCATGTTTTCTTGAGAAGTTTGGAGATGACAAGTCCCCAGAAGTTCTAGTCATGGAGCTTTCTAGTTTAAGAATGAACCCCAAAGAGAAAATCAAAGACTTTAACCAAAGATTCTTAACACTAAAGAACCGAATCCCTACGGATTCGATGCATGCTGAGAATCTTATTATAGCATACTATACAAAAGCCTTACATCAAAGTATAGCCATTTGGGTAAAGAGATCTAAGAAATCCACGTTGTTAGAGGCCTTCGAAGAAGCCAGTCAGATTGAGAAAGACATCCTCAGCTTAAAATACACTACTAGCAATGAAATAGAGACTAGTTCATCTTCCAAAAAGAAAATCAAAATCCTCCCTAGACCTGCCCAAAACAAAGCGAAACTTGAAAGCTCAGATCTAGAAAACTTACAAAAAGTCGTTCAAAAAATGTCAAATCAAGTTATAGATTTGAAAAGCATGGCTGAAGAAGCTTCTTCGAGCAAAGGGCTTTACAAACCCCCGTTTAGGAAGCCTTTTCCCACCAACCGATCTAATTCAAATACCGAAGTCTTAAATATAGAAAGCCTGCAATTCGCTATTCAAACGATTCTAGAAGCCCAGGATAACTTGATACCCCCTGAGATCCCTGAGGAAGTAGTTGAACAAGAGACAGTTGAAGAAGATGAATCTTCTCCGAACATTTTTGGACACTTCTTGGATAGCATTTTTCAAGCTAATTTCGAGACAGTACATCCCTACAATACTAGGAGTAAGACAACAAACAAGCCTTCTTCTGAAAACACTACGACTTTGCCCCCAAAACAGTCTAAAACAACTGAGAATAAACAAAATTATGCGAACCCAAGCTTAGATTATGATTTAGTTGAAGATCTAAAAAAGTTAAGGGCTAACATTTCTGTTTATGAATTATTAAAATTCCTATCTCTGCTACAAAAAATGTTACAGAATATCGGAGAGAATAGCAAAAACGACAATCCAAGCAGTAACAAAGTTTTTCAGAATAACCCAAAAGTTCCTCAGAAGGCCTCCGCTAAGAATAATTCTGATCCTCATGAGAAGAGATACCTTCCTATAAATAATGTAGCAAATGCAGATAAATTAGTTTTAGAGGCTGCGAGTAAAAAGCAACAAGCTTCCATCATTAGTACTCGCAGAAATGTACCTCCATTTTTGTTAACTTTTGAAATCTTCAATAGGAACGTGCACAATTGTATGGTAGATTCAAGAGCGTCTTCCAACGCAATGCCGTGGTCTGTGTGTCAGAAGATTAGTGCTGAAGTTGAACCATCCACCTTAAAGATCATCCAACTTGATAGAACTAGTGTTAAAGTTATAGGTGAATTAAGGAATGTTCTTATAATATTATCGTCTAACCCCAAAGTTCATCAAGTAATCGATATTATTGTTGTAGATATTCCAAAATTTTATGGTTTGTTTTTAAGCAGAGACTGGTCAGAACAACTACATGGATATTTCGCGATGGATTGGTCTCACTTGTGGCTGCCCAAGAATGGAAAGCCCAACAAAATCAAGGTAAATCGTGAACATTACCTAAAGTTCACAGTGACAGATTTAAATTATCCCAATGAACCATTTACACCTTCTGTCGATTCACCCGAGATACAAGGGATGGATACCTTTTTCGGCAATTTCATGGCCGAAACTTCCGCTATCACTAACCCGGAGCAGCAGTCTGAAATTGTGACATATATGTAGCCAACAGTTTCCACCCAATGGTCTCATGCACCCGACAAAAATCAAATATGGTCTCTTTAATTTGACGGGTCAAAATCCAAGGAAGGAGCTGGTACGGGCTGCGTGATTATTGATCCAGCAGGTAACAAAACCTTGATTGCATGCAGATTAGAGTTTGAATGTACAAACAACACAGTAGAATATGAGGCTTTATTGCAAGGCCTCAGGAAAGCATTAGATATGAACATTCAAAATTTGACTGTCTTTGGCGATTCAAAAATCGTGGTTAGACAGGTAAAAAATTCTATCCACTGTTTATCTCCGCATCTTAAAAGCTACCAATCTGAGGTATGGAATTTGATGAACAGGTTTTCTTCTTTTAACATAAATTCTATTCCTAGATTGAATAATTCGGAAGCTGACTTGTTAGCTAATGTAGCTTCAAAACTCTTTCCTGCAGAAGGCTTGTCCCCGAATGCATTCTCCGTTGAACTTTTGTTCAGGCCATCTGTCCTCGACAACATCACGAATTGGAGAGTCTTTGACGACGATCAACAAATTATTACTTTCCTGCATATGGAAGAAAATTTCCAAGGCGCAGTGATCAACGAATTCACTCATGATGAGAATATTCATGACTTCACGGTAATACCATATCTGAGATCTCCTGAATCTTCATCGGATATGGTAAATTCTATCCCTAAATCTGTAGTTAGATTAGAAAAATTTTATGATCTTCAAGACAAATTCAAAAAATCAGTAAACTGTAAAACAAATAGTTCCTCTTTAACGTATGAAAAAGTAAACTTGGGAACTAAAGACAATCCACAGTGCATTAATTTAGGGGTGGGGTGTTCTGAACAAGAGAAAGCAACGTTTATTAAATTGTTTAAGGAATTCAAAGATGTTTTTGCTTGGACGTATGACAACCTAAAAACCTTTGATCCTAACATCATACAACACATCCTGTTATCACCCCATAAGTTATGGGAATCAACTGGTGACTGGGATATTATCTGTCTCTAGTATTTTTGTTGACAAATGATTTTTCTTTCTGCAAATAATTTGAAAAGAAAAAAGAAAGAAAAAACAAGAAAAAGAAAAAGAGGGCATAAAAGAATTGAAATAAAAGCCCCATGCAATAATAGTAACTTGGCCATACCTTTCAAGCATGGCCAAGTTCTTTTTAAATTTGATGTTGATAGGGTAGTGAATGATTTGGCTAAATAGTTTA
>ML782029.1:76890-88299 GCA_009831015.1 Picea engelmannii
TCTGGCCAGACTGTCTAATCCTGGTCAGATAGCCCCAGGGTAGAGTAATTTCTTAACCCAACAGTTTAATCTGGGTTAACTGTCATAGGAAGATAGGTTAGCATGTAGGTTAGTTGCTTCATTGTTTCACTCCAATAAAACCATCTCGATGTAAAATGTTGCACCATGTCTCAAAATCCTAAAAGATAGTTGGACGAACCCCCTTGGTGATGTCTATTTGAAAGGTCTGAGAAAAACCCATAAAATGATTTTATCCTAAGTTCTCTCAGCACATGTGTTCCCCGCTTCTGATTTATGCCTCCTGCACATATCAATGGTCCTGATCACGGAACTCAGATCTACGTTGTACAGAGCATTCCGGACCCCCCCGACCATTCNGATGAGCGCTTAAATCTACGATTCAGATTTGATTCCAGACCCCCTCGTCCATTCTGCCTTTAATGGAGGGGGGGGGGTTCCATAATGAATGATAAACGGTGCGCTAAGATCTGTGGCCAGGAAAAGGGCACGTAGATCAACGACCCTAATTGCATTTCGGACCCCCCCCAATGATCTGCTTTTAACCGAGGGGGGGGGTCCGGAATGGTTTTTCCCTTTGGCGTACCCCTTGTCATACGTGGCATCAGACTATTGGTCTCGAAGTCCCATCACCATATGCTATCTAACAGCCCCCGTCACTCATGGACGTCATCTTCCACTTCTTCCACTTTCTCCCAAGTTATGTCACATCCCATAACTGTTGTCAATCCCCTACCCCTTTTCACTCATAACCAACCCCTTATTGCGACTTTCACCTCCAATCCCTAGCAACCACGTCACCCGTCCGTATGTTTTGGTCACCGTCACCTGCCATCTCACCCCCAAGTGGCCCGTTGTCCATTTATTACTGGATAACATACCCGTTATCCTGATGACCTATCTCCCGCGCCCAACCGACCCCAGTTTTAAATAAAATTACCGTTCTCCCCCATTTTCACTGTTCACTCGTCGCACCAGAAAAACTCATAGCCAGCTCCTCCATTACATCCCGTCGCCTTCATCCACAGTCAGTCAACCCCACTAACTTCGTGTTTATTGGAGGTACTATTGCAGAGATGGAACCAAAGCCAAGACAAGCAAAAGGAGAGGAGAATCCTTTCCTCCCGCCTCCTGTCGACCTGGACAAGATCCCATTGGTCGACAAGGACAGATTGATCACAGATACCAAATGCGATTTCGATTTCTCAGACCTCCAGTCATGGCTCAGGGAGGTTTTCCTGGACCCGAACGATGAAATTGGACTCTGGGAGTCCAATTTACCCCTTTACCTCTTTCCCCAGATCCACCATTTTCCTGAGTTTGCACTTAAATGCCAAGCTCACTATATTCCTGAACAAAGAGCCGTCATCTCCTCTTCAGGAGACACCCTGTTCCTCATCACGCCAGAAGACATAGACCAGATGATGCAAATTCCCTGTGCCGAATCTGCGTCCCCTTTCAACCTAGAAATCCTTACTGAGTTATATCAGAAGATGACTTTTCCCCAGAGAGCTCAAATATTTGAGATTTTCCTTCCCACCTCCACTCAATTCCCTTTCATAAATCCCCCTTACCCGTCGTCCATGTTCTCCACTAAGGGAAACCAAGTCATTTCCTCCCTTTGTGCCCTGCTAGGTTACTATTCTGACCAGTGGGTAGATGCGCCCATTCTAGGTTTCCTATCCATTTTCTCCAATGACGAAAAACCCACAACACAGTTTGATTACAGCACCTTCTTGGCCGACAATATTCATGAACAGTTCATGAATTTTGGCACGGAAGGCATGTTCAGATACTCGTCTATATTGGCATACATGTTTGTTTACTTTCAAGCAGATAAATTTAGTTTCTCCATGCAGAAGATGGACGCAGATGGAAGGCCTCAGTCAGTCACAACATGGACCTCTTTGCAAAAGCACAACTCCACAGAGTATAGCTTCAAGGTTTTCATCGATCTGTTCTACCACCCTGTGGTAAGCATGTTGAGCAGCAGGCCCAAGCCTCGAATAAACGACGAAGTCTAGAGAATTCTTCATCTCTCGGACAACACCAAGACTGGAGATTGGTACCTGTATCAAAACCATACCGAGATTAGAGTATTCGTGTGCGAGTTGGCACCTTAAAATATGCCTAAGTATGTGCCAGTAAGAATCTTTGCTCTAGAATACATAAGACAAATCATGAATTTAGATGATATCCATTTCGTGTCTTTGAAGAAAAAGCAGCAGCTTCGAATCAAGGGGCAGATTGGCTCCTTCATCTGCAACAGTCGAGGCACCGGAGAAGAAGCTGACAGGATGTTGAAAGAAATGAATTTATTTATGATCTTCCCATGGCATTATGATCCATACGGGATCATCTCAGAAATGCGGGTGAAGAACAAAAATATCCCGTACATTCACGAAGCTAAGCCCGAGATTGAGAAATTCTCTAATAAGACGGTGTGGGTTCCTGACACCTTGGTTGAAGTGGAGCAACATGTTCCTCCTACCACTGTGCCACCAACTTCCATGCCTCAAGTCCCTAAGTAAAAAGGGCCTCGACAAGAATCATCTCCGCCTGTCACGGAGGTGTCGTCTGAAGAGTTCTAGTTACATACTAAGAGGCCCAAGACAGCCACAGTTCCCAGCCCTACTAGGGAGAAAGAGGCCCCACCTACCACAATGACTAAGTCTGTCATTCCACCCTTCGGTTCGAGATTGCATAAGGAAATCACCCCAGTTGTGCCGAAGAAATTCACAGACTCCCCACTAGATACTCAGTCGAGAAAGACTGGGCCCAAGTTGAGCATTTTTGAGAAGTACGAGCTGATTAAGAAAAATAATCAAAACCTTACCAACAGTACTTACTCTCAGTTTCAAAAGTAGATGTCGACTGCGTAGCATAGACTGCTGTCTGCATTTGACACAGAAAAAGGCAGGATGCACATGGCCTTCTTCCAGGCGCAGGTACCAGATCCCAAGGTAATCACAGACTACAAGAGGGCCACCTTCGAGTTCCAGATGAAGGAAATGCACCCAACAGATCATATGGATTTGCACAAATAGACTGGGGAGATGGTATTCCATACACTGGCACATGCTTCAGCTTCTACAACAAAATTACAGGTATCACTGAACAATGCTCAGACACAGCTCAAGCTGGAAAATATTTCGTCCTTTGCGAAGGATAATAGAATCAAGACTTTGGAGGAGCTGGTCCTCAAGATCGTCTATGATACTTCAAATGTCAAAGCTGCAGAGGAGATGATAAAGAAAAATAATGCAGACATCGCCTCCTTGAGAAAACAGCTGAAGCTCCCGCCTACAGAGGATTCACAAGCGAAGGAGATAGTGGAGAAAGAAGGCAAGAAGGACGAAATGCTCAAACTGCTTATGGAGTAGAATGCATAGCTCAAAGAAATGGAAGTAGAGATGGATAGATTATCAAAAGAGAAGGAACATATGAAGCCAATGGAAGTCATTCCATTGAGTGCCATTCCAATTTCAGGAGCAAGTACAACAGTGGTAACAACAATTCCATCTGCAACACCAATGACACCACAAGAGGGAACAACCGACCTCGCCAAATCCATGGAAAGGATGAACCTGCAAGAGACAGAAATCAGCAGGCTTAAGAAGGAAGTTGAGAACCTCCATAAACTCAAAAATTCTTTCCAGACCAGTCTCTCCAAAGAAAAGCAGGTAACTGAGGAGCTCAGGAAGGAACCACAACAACTCCAAAAGCAAATAGTGTCAGGGAAGACTTTGGCTGAGGTCAAAGAGAATGTATGGACATACATCACAAAGTCCATAAATGAAATCTGGCCCATGATCCATATCATGTTTGAGCAGAACGAGTTGGTCCAGAGGAGCAAACAGGCCATTGAAAAGATCAGAGTAGAATTGGGAGATAGACCAACTCATGCAAATGAGATCATCAAATTCCTAAACTCTAAGACTAGAGAAGAGCTAGAAGAGTTGAAGATCAAGGACAGAACATAGACCATCCTTGAGGTCAAAAGAGTTTTTACCAAAAGGGGATTAATGCTTCAACTAGAAGAAAATGTTCAGACCATGGAACTAGGGGTACATAAATTCTTCAACAAGATTGAGGCTCTCCAGAAGAAAGGTATCCTCAGTCTGAAGGTTATTAATGATAAACTGATGACACTCCCAGATTAAAAAAAGAGACTGTCTGAAGTGTCTAAGGACAGTTCAAAGTTTGCTGGCATACAAGGGAGCATCACCGACAAATCATTCCTGGACGCTCTTCAGTTGGACATCAATATCCAATACGAGATTCGATACATATTCCTCACTAAGCCCACATTCGCCAATTATACGGAAATGGATGAAGTGTATCGAAGACTTCTTAAAGTCACTGTGCCTAGTCATCTCAGATGGGAGGAACTCTGCGATTTACTCGATTAGCAGATGAGCTGTCCAGGTCCAGTCACCTATCCAGTTAGATGAGGTCGTGCAAAGGCTTCATCAACGGTCTACCCAGAATTTCCGCGTGCAATTGCACCAAGTCATCAATCAGTTTGATTAGTTAAATTAGTTAGGCTAAAAATAGAATGAGCACGTCCTGATCAGTTATGACAGGAACATTTGTAATTTGAGTTATAAATACTTCACCTTTCAAAGTATTGGGGGTTGTTGATCTTCACACCCTGATGCTATCAGACTGTAACATTTTTGAAGAGATCTGCCATTAATAAAAATGAGGCACTTTTACAGGATTCTTGCGTGTATTCACTGGTGATGTTTATTCTCTGAGTTGAATGTTATTCTTGCTTTGTGATCATATTGTTTTCTGAAACTAATATTTAAGAGTAACGTATGTTGCAGGATCTATCTTGGATACCCTGTTTCTGACTTTAAATATTTTAATGTTTATCTTCTGATGTTTTCAATTAAGGAATTCTTAACTGCTTCTTAGTTGAATTTATCTTTCTCATCTTTTCTTCTGTCCATCATTTAAGCTACTAAAAGATCCAGTGAGTATATTATCTATCCCTGTGAAAGGCTTCTTTATCATTTCTGGTTGTATTTCATATTTATTTAAACATAGACCCCATAGCCCAATGGATGTGTAGACTGTCTCAACCAATTTAAAAAACACTTTGACAACAAAACCTACCTATTTCTTTACCTAGCCTAACATCTAAAGTTATAAACAAAGCTAAATCATATAGAGAGATCCCTCTCTGAAGCTGGAAGGGCTAGATCCCAGCTTTAAAAGTGGTTGGATAAAGTTACCTTTGATAAAGTTACTAAAAGTTGATAATTTCACGTTTTCTTTCCCCTAAAAAGAACATTCAAATTTGAAAAGAAAATAATGTTTAGAGGTTGATCAAATTGTGTACATATTATTTTCAAACTCATAAAATTAAAAAATATATATATAAAAAACCAAAAAGAGTTCTGGCTCCCAAGAAAGTTCATACTCGATCTCATCCAAACCCAGAACCCGCGATAGTGATAGATAACCCTGAACGGTTGCTCAAGCGAAATACCTTAGTTGCTAGTTCAGTGAGTCATATTCCCCTTCATAAGTGTCCTTCCTTTTCAGAGAATCCTGTTGCCTCTCAAAACCTTGACCTCGATACTTTTCCACAGCGAAGCCTGGTTAGAATGCGGTCCGACAGTTTTGTGACTGAAATCGTCTTTGACCCAACTGTGTTGCAACCCCGAACCCCCGAAGTTCAGTCTCCCACGACTAAACCACAGATCACTCTCTCAGTACTATCCAGTCCCTCCTCATCCTCGTCTCCAGCCACTACCTCGCCGACCATCCAGGTTGTCGTCCCACCTCCTCCACCCATCATGGCAGCTCAATATGCTCCTCTAGTGTTGGATGTGCCGCTACATGCCATGCCCCAAGACTATCAAACTAGACTCCCACGGTTCGACGCAACAAGACCTTTAAACGCCCAACAACATGTCAACAAAATGAATGATTATTTTGACCTGCAAGAAGTTGATGAGGCTGACGTTCAAATGCGATTGTTTACCCAAAGTTTGACAGGTGACGTCAAAAAATGGTTCAAGGCTTTACCTGCCGCCTCAATTCCTGACCTTCTCGCTTTTCAAAGGAGTTTTCTCGATAGATGGGAGGTAAAGAAAAACCCTCTCCAAATACTGTCAGAATACGAGAATATAAGAAGAAATCAAGGTGAGACGGTACAAGATTACTGCACCCGTTTCAACAATCTTTACAATGCAATCCCAACTGAAATCAAACCTCCACAGGGTCTGGCATTGATTAAATTCCCTGATGGATTTGATGCCGACATGTCATACCAACTAAGAGAAAGAAATTATGCCACCTTGAAGGACATGCAGAAAAGTGCTATAAGTGTGGAGGCCAATCTATTTGCAAAAATAACACGTCAGAGGTCAGAAAGGAGAGTCACAATTAAAGAAGAACCTTCCACGTCGAACACAGATTCCAAATTGGATTCTTTGGCCAGAACAATGGAACTAATGCTGGAAAGATTGACTGTGTCAAACATAAATCCTCCAAGAGACAACACACCGGCCCCTCAGGTTCGAAATCCTAACTTCAGGAGAAACCCTCCTCAAATCAAACAAAGAGATCCTAGGGATCAAAGAGAGCAGAGGGGCCCAGATCAACAGATTAGACCTCCCCTGCAAGAAAACTATGCTGATGAGGGGGGGGAAGTGATTGAGGAATTGGAAGACACTCACATCAACCTCATGGGCATTCACGACAACGAAGCTATCTTCCTTACCCAAGAAGAGCAGAAACTCTTTCTTCTAAATCAAACAAAAGTAAGTGAAGAAGCTGAGGATGCCAAACAACAGGCCTTTGAAAATGCTATTTTTGAGGTACACTGTCAGTACAATCTGCAGAGTAAGAAGACAGAAGGGAATTCCCCAAAAAAGATGACTGAAACACATAAGGCAGTCGAGATCAAGAAGACCCCTAAGCCATCTACCGAGAAGAGTAAAGCCGACGCTCTCGTGAAGAAAAACCTTACCATTCTGAAAAGGCCATCACAACCCAAGGTTTCACCTATTAATCCACCGAGTACTTCTGAGCAGAAGAATTTGGTGGACAAACCAGAAATGATGGGCCAAGGCAGAACTCCTACACCCTTTAGCCTGGAGGGGGAATTGGCAAAAATAAAAATTCCCATCCCACTTATAGAGTTGATGAATAGAGACGGTTATCGTTCATAGGTGATTAAACCACTGGCCATTGAACCTGACATAGGCACGAAGGCCTTAACCATTGGATCAACAAGTCATTTCGACACTGTGAACCTTACTGATGATCGACCCAAGATTATTTTCGGACCTAAAGTAGATGGTTGAGATGATACTGGTGAGGTCACCCCTTTTTACATCAGTCTGAACATACACGACTTGATCTTGCATAATGCTATGCTGGATTCTGGTGCCTCCCACAACCTGATGCCTAAAGCAGTAATGGAAAAACTAGGATTGGAGGTCACCATACCATACAAGGATTTACACTCATTCGACTCTAACAAAGTTAAATGTATTGGTTTGATCAAGGACCTATGCATCACCTTGGTTCAGATCCCTGCGAAGAGCATGGTAGTGGATGTGGTGGTTGCAGACATCCCGTCGAAGTATGGAATGTTGCTATCCCGGTCTTAGGGGGAGAAGTTGAAAGGAACCCTACAGCTGGATATGTCTTATGCCACTATCCTCGTGTTTGGGCAACAAAGGAGGTTGTGCAAAGAAACATTGATGAAGTACATGGTCAGTAGCCAAGAAAAAATGCACAATTATCCCCTTTACTATGCGCATTCCGATTTAGATTCGTTTATCTTGTACAATGATGGTGACACGAGAGAGCAAGATACTCAACTGGTGGAAGACACATCTAGTCAAGATGAAGGCCAAGAAACCATTGAGGTAGCAAAGATGAAGAACGTGATAACTGAAGAGTTACCCGCAGATTTCTAGAGCATGGACTTTGATGGAGCAATGAGTAAAGAAGGAGATGGAGCAGGAGTATGGCTGCATAATCACAGAAATAGGTACTCAGAAAATCATTCCTACAAATTAAATTTTCAGTGCACTAACAATGTTGCCGAGTATGAAGCCTTGATGCTCGGTCTGAAGCTGTTGAAAAAGGTTGGTGCTAAACATATTATGGTAAGAGGTGATTATGAGTTGATAATTAAGAAAATTAAATGTGAGTATGCTGCGAAACACCCACGTCTTATAGCTTATAGGAATGCTGTTCTTGATGCCTTGAGGTGTTTTACTGAAGTTGACTTGCAGGTAATGCCGAGGGGACAAAATATTCTGGCAGACGGATTGGCCACCTCAGCAGCCACCTGTAAGATTCCTTTCCACACGACTCGTCCATATACTGTTGAGGTGAAATGTAGACCAACTGTTCCCGACAATATCAGGTACTGGCAAGTGTTTGGTAATGACAATCAAATTGAAGACTTTCTGCAATGCAAAAATGATTTTGAATGTACAAATATAGATTTAGAGAACGAAGATGAAAATGTAAATAGTTCTGATTTTGAAATTGATAGTGTAAATACCATAGATTCAGGAGAATTAGGCGTTGACGAATTGGATGCTGACGTTTTACAGTTGAAAAGCAATGTTTTACCTAGAGGCCTAGTTCCTTTAGAGGACTTGTTCGATTCTAACGACGTAGCCAAAAAACCAAAAATCGAAGCCCATGGACAAGATGTAGAAGAATGTAATATAGGGACTGAAGAGAAACCTAGGATGGTCAAACTGTCCAAATCATTACCCCCAGAGAAAAAACTCAAATATGTTGAGCTGTTCAAAGAATTTTTGGATGTTTTTGCCTGGGGCTATGAAGATTTGAAAGTCTATGATACCAGCATCATACAACACAGGATTCCAATAAAAGAAGACCAAAAACCATTTAGGCAGAAACTTAGGAGGATAAATCCCAAGTTGCTCCCTCTGATAGAAAAGGAAATCAAGAAAATGTACGATGCCAAGATCATATTTCCATTACATTTTTCCAAGTGGGTCTCTAATCTGGTCCCTACACGTAAGAAAACCGGGGAAATTAGACTCTGCATAGATTTTCAAAATCTGAGTAAAGTCTCCCTGAAGGATAATTACCCCTTACCGAAAATGGACCACATCCTGTAAAGGGTGGTCGGGTCCAGTCGAATTTCTCTGCTGGACGGTTTCTCGGGTTACAATCAGGTCTTAGTTCACCCGGACGACCAAGACAAAACCGCTTTCACCACACCATGGGGCACTTTCATGTATGTAAAAATGCCTTTCGGTCTGATGAACGCAGGAGCCACATTCCAGAGGGCGATGGATATCGCCTTCATGGAAGAATCAGGTAAGTTTATTGTCGTCTATTTAGACGATGTGACTGTGTTTTCTGAATCTGATGACGAACACCTAAGGCACCTTAGATGAGTCTTTTCGGGTTAGAAGAAGGCAAACTGCTGGGACACATCATCTCCAAAGATGGAATCAAGATAGACCCTAGCAGAATCGAGGCTATACAAAATTTAGAACACCCCAGGAACCTCAAAGAACTACAGTCTTTT
The DNA here is from genome assembly GCA_009831015.1 of Picea engelmannii. NCBI lineage: Eukaryota > Viridiplantae > Streptophyta > Pinopsida > Pinales > Pinaceae > Picea > Picea engelmannii. The sequence goes on from ML782029.1 coordinate 86,459, forward strand.
ATCGGAAGAATTAACTTTCTATGAAGATTCATTCCCAATCTGGCAGAACTCCTCAGGAATATTACAAACATGCTTAAAAAAGACGTAAAAATAAAATGGGATTCTCAGTCCAGACAATCTTTCGAACAAGTCAAACAAGCACTCACAGAAGCCCCTGTTTTGATCAATCCTGATTTTACTAAGGATTTCTATCTCTTTTCGTTCACCTCTGAACATACTATAGCAGCGGTGTTACTGCAAAAGAACAATGAAGAATATGAACAACCCATAGATTTCTTTAGTAAAGCATTAAGAGATACTGCTCTGAATTACAAGATCATGGAGAAGCAAGCTTTTGCTTTGGTAAAATCCATAAAAGACTTTAGGGTCTACATTCTTCATTCCCACACCATAGCTTATGTTCCGAACGCGGTAGTAAAGGACATTTTGACACAGGACAACCCTGATGGAAGAAGGGGAAAATGGATTGCTGTCATTTTAGAATACGATATAGAGATTAAGCCCACTAAATTAATCAAAGGTCAAGGCCTTGCTAAATTAATGGCCAAATCTAACTTTCATGCTCTTGACATTAATTTTCTAGATGTGGCAGATGAACAGGGTGAGATGGCGACTCCAAACGTGAGAGAGGTATTTCTCAACTCTCCATGGTATGTAGACCTTATATTCGTTTTACAAAATTTACAAGCTCCCCCTGGTTTGACTAAGACTAAAGCTAGATTTTTAAAGTTGAAAGCTTTGAAATTCTGTATTCTAGAAGGCAATTTGTATTGGAAAGACCCTGCAAGAATTATGTTAAATTGTTTACTGAAATATGAAGATGATAAAGTGTTTCAAGAGTTTCATGCAAGGGAATGTGGTGGCCATTTGAACTGGAAGGTCACAACCAACAAAATACTCAAAGCTGGGTTCTACTGGCCCACCCTGTTCGTCGATGTGCATCAGAAGGTAACATCATGTCACCAATGTCAACTGTTTGAAGGCAAAAGGAAACTCCTTCCTCTACCTATCAAACCAATCTCAATTGAGGCCCCTTTCTAGTAATGGGGGATCGACTTCATTGGAGAAATACACCCCCCTTCTTCAGGCCAACACAGGTGGATTCTTACTACCACCGATTATTTTACCAAATGGATTGAGGCAGTACCAAGCAGGCAAGCCACTGACTCTGTTATTATCAAATTCCTTGAAAATAATATTTTATCTCGTTTTGGTTGTCCTAGAAAGATTATAACTGACAATGCAGCTGCCTTTCGGTCGAAGAAACTCATAGATTTCTGCAACCAGTATCACATTAGTTTGGGGAATTCCACAGCCTACTACCCTCAGGGGAATGGGTTGGCAGAATCTTCAAACACAACTTTGGTAAATATCATCAAGAAAACATTGCAGAAAAACAAGAAATCATGGCACAACAAGTTGGTGTTTGCTTTATGGGCTGACATGATGACCACCAAAAGGTCAATTGGTATGTCACCATACCAGCTGGTCTATGGTACAGAGGCAGTTTTCCCCACTTCTTTAGGAGTCCCTGTCATGAAGTTGCTTCAAGAGGTACAAGCTGAGCCAAATGACTCACAGAGAAGGATCAACCAGATGATCCATTTGCAACAGACTAGGGAAGAAGTTTTCAACAAAACACAGGTCATCTGTAATGATCCCAAGCCATTATGCAAGGATCATCACTGTTTTGGTGTCTTTTTAAAACTTTTTCTGAGTGAGGTATTTCGTCAAACACTTTGCTGATCTACCCTTTAGATGTGTTTATATGTGTGTATGAAGCAAATAATAGAAAGAGATAACCATGGAACATACCTCAACCATATGCAATAAGATAGACA
>ML782029.1:115669-127929 GCA_009831015.1 Picea engelmannii
TCATGAATTTCATGGGATGCATTTTCACTATCAGGTGTCTTCTTTGTTATGAAATTTTTCAATACTTCCATGATCTCCTTTTTTAAACCATCCATCTTTGCCTCCAACTTAGCTTCCATCTCTTGTAGTTCATCTTTTTCTACTATCTTATTTTGTAAATCATTTATGTCCCTACACATTTCTTCACCTTCATCAAGAGTCCAAGTAGGATTGTCTGGAGGCTTATTTGGTGTAGAAGTTCCCTTTTTGGGTGGCATGCTGGCCAAGTATCACTTTTGAACCTTGATTTATAGGTGGTTCTGCTAGACAATATTTCTTCTATTGTATCTCCCAAGTTTCGACCCTTCTAGGTATGAAACTTTATTTTTTGTAGTTCTCTGATATTTATTCTCTATAATGCCACTGGTCTGATCAAAATTGGATGTGCCAAGTGGAGTTTACGGTAACTTCCCCACAACTTGTCGATTTTTGTCATTTCCAGGAGATCTCACTTGTATAGTGTGCCGAACAAAAAATAATTGATATAAAATTCTAAAACTCGTACCATAAATACTACAAACTGTCCACGATCCAATGAAACTAGTCCCACTCAATTTGGATACTATAGGAAGAAGTTATGATTGCTTTACCTAGAACACCTTCTTGATACTAGTCAATAGGACTAGTCAGATACCCTATCTTACATAGGGTGTATCTACAAATTTAAGATGACCCATTAGCTCAAATTTTTACCACAGATACATTACTAATTTATTTGAATATACTTTAGAGTTCAGGGTTTGAAGCATTACATAACAATTTTTATAGAGAAAATTACGCAATGACTCAATTCGTGATGATTCCAGAACCCTATCTTGTACATGCTATATCTCCGAAAGTATAAGGCCTTAGGAGCTAAAATTTAACCCAATGTACCTTGATCCATCTACTAAATATCCTCCAAGATGTTCCTTCTGAAACGTTGTAGAAAACAAGTTATAGCAAAAATTCTAAGGTGTCTCAGTTGTAGCAGCGAAACCCCAAGAGCTTGAGCTCTGATACCATATGTTAAAAACCAAATATCAATATAGCATAGAAAAACCTCAGAAAAAGTACTCAATGCCTTGAAAAAGAGATAATTTCAGATAATAAGCCTCTTCAAGGGGGCAACCTCCTTTTACCCCACTTAATTGTTCAAGTACAAGATGATTCCAAATTAAAATGTCTCCTTGGTATATATAGGAGACTAGGATGTATAATTACAATTAATAGAATAAAGCCGACATAAATAAAATAACATTACTAATGTAATATGCCCCAATTAAGGGGTAATGAGCCAATATTAGGGCTTAACAGTTATGATACAAGATGATAAATGAGGCTGCTGAGTGACTAAGGAAGTACTCTGACAATCCTCCTTGCTTGGTCTAGTGAAAATCGTTGCCAAGATCCCGCGGGGGGAGGAGAGTTGTTGGATCATGTTGTCATTGATGCCAATGGTTTGATTGATTGATGTCAAAGGATTGATTGATTGATGATTGATGTAATATAATATGTATTTTCCTTGATGAGAATGCATAGATGAAGATGGATCAATGAGTTGTGATTGATATGATGAAGATGGATCAATGAGTTGTCATTGATACATGATGAAGATGGATCATTGTGGTTTCATTGGTATATGATGTATTGTTGGAAAAATGTATAGATGACTCATTATTGTCTTATCATGATTGATAAGGTGCACAAATGGATGAAATCCAAAGTGGTCCCCTTATGGTGAAAGCCCTCACGAGAAGACGCTTTGCGGATTGAGTTATCCTAGAAGAATGGTTGGAGGACCCTTGCTCTCATTATTTTCTTATCATGATTGATAAGGTGAACAAATGGATGAACTCCAAAGTGGTCCCCTTATGGTGAAATCCCTCACAAGAAGATGCTTTACAGATTGAGTTATCCTAGAAGAATGGTTGGAGGACCCATGCTTGTATGTGGAATAATGAGATGAAGATCAAGGAAATTGATGGTGAAACTATCCTAGATGGATAGTGCTTATCATGCCATTTTCGGTGGTATGTGGAATGTCACATAACTCCTCATGGTTTGAGATTTATGGCCTTACAAATATGAAGGAGCCCCACATGAAGGCTTCAAGCCCCCAAGTTCAAAGAAGTCAAAGTGACCTAAAAGAAGAAATCATTATTTAAATGATAAAGTAAAGTGACAAAGTCAAGGTGGATTATTTAAATAATAAAGAGAAGTGACAAAATCAAGAAATGATAAAGTAATGTGACAAAATCAAGAATGAATATTTAAATGATAAAGTATTGGAGAACCTTCTATTTATGGAAAGTGATTAACCCTAAAAATAAGGAAAATAGGTTAAGTGACCTAGAAATGGGTTAAGTGACCTAAAAGAAGAAATCATTATTTAAATGATAAAGTAAGGTGATAAAGTCAAGGTGGATTATTTAAATAATAAAGAGAAGTGAAAAAAAATCAAGAAATGATAAAGTAAGATGATAAAATCAAGAAGGAATATTTAAATGATAAAATAATGGAGAAATTTCTATTTATGGAAAGTGGTTAACCCTAAAATAAAGAAAATATATTAAGTGACCTAGAAATCGGTTAGGTGACCTAAAAATGGGTTAAGTGACCTAGAGGATGAAAGTATAAATACGATAGCAATGGTCTCTTGTAGATCATCCTTTTTGTGGATCAATGGAGAGCTTCTTGTGAGGACATCTTTTGGAGTATTGATGGAGAGCTTCTTGTGAGAATATCTTTTGGAGTATTGATGGAGAGCTTCTTGTGAGAGCTTCTTAAGAATTTTTGGTGTGGAACACTTGAGCATATTGAATATATATAGGTGACTGAGGTAACCAAGGATATATAAGCCTAATTTTAGAGGGAAGGTGAAGAAAAGAGGGCTGGAATTGAAGGGAGGATAAATTCTTTTGATGATGCTTTCTAAGGTATGTTATTTATAGGTCATCTCACCATTTTCACTATATTTTTTTTTATATAATGATCCAGACCATTAAATTTCTATTACATTGAGAAAACATACCCAAGTATTTGTGGTAAAAATTTCATCTTGTGGGTCGTTGTATTTTGGGAGTTACACTCCGTGGAAAATAGGGTTTGTGGCTAGTCCTGAAACTAGTCAAAAACAGGTGTTTCGGGTAAAAATGTCATAAGTTCTTCATAACAGATCCAAATTTAGTGAGACAAAATGTGTTGGTTAGGGTAAAATATGTAATATGTTCTGTAACATTTTCATATCAATTCAACATATATTTTGTGCGGGCCATGCTCTACAAGGTCACTCTCTAGAATAAGACAGAATTCAACAAGGTATGCCATTTTTTCTATAACGCCTTTTCTGAGAGGTTACAAGTAGTGCCACCTGAAGGAATTGCATAAAACACATTGAAGAACATTATGTATCAGTTTCAAATCTTTATTCATTATAGGTACAAAGTTATGATTATTTCAAGTTGGGGTTGTTGACTAATCCAAAACTAGTCATGGTTGAGACAAGTAGTTGATGAGTTGGCACATACATGAGGTGTATAGTTGATTATGTTGGTACATATTGATGAGTCATTTTTTATGAGTATTTGACACATGATTGGTATATACTTGGTACATGGTTGGATGCACTTTTTTATGGTACATGTTGATTACAGGTTGTTTGGCACATGTTGGTGCATGGTTGATGTACTTGTTTATGTTGACAGATTGATATCTGTTGAGGATTGTTGCCTCATATTAGTTGGTGTTGAGAATGTAAGATGAGTCTTGCATATAGACATGGTTATCTTGTAGAGTTGTACTCTATTCAGTTGTTGCTGAAAAACTTCCGGATTGAAGTCCATAATAAAAAGAAAAATTGTACATACATCTTGTGTTCTTTGTGTTCCTTGTGGAGATGATTTGTTGATGATATGTTGCTGATATATGTTTCTAATATGTATTCACATCTAACTGATTATAAATGAAAACAATGAGTAATGGGCAAATGTTGAATGTTAACTAAGGATTTTTTGTGTAAGAGGGAAGTTTTGGGAAAAAGATCCCCACACTCATTCACCCCCCCTCTAAGTGTGGTAGGTGTGTCCAACAAGAGTAACCTCTGTCCCTACTATCGCTGAGCTAGAATCAAGGATTATAACTGATAACATCATGGTCTATCTCAGGGGTGGATAGTGGTAAATCTGTTAGGAGTGAATGAGCCTATGGTTGGGTGGAAACATGGACCCCTTTCAACAATCGCTTCAGGTTATCCGGTTCTGATAAGTGTTTTCTTACTCTATGCATTGAATTGGTAATATTGGATGTGTGCATGCATTTATATATCTATAAATGGTTTTTGTATTGAAATGGTTAAGTTATGTGTATGCGTTTGTCTTCTTGTGAACTTATGCTCCTGGTTGATTGTCTATGACCCCCAACCTAGCCTTCAAGGTGCCTTGGGACATAAACCTGTAAGATGACTGAGCTAGAAAGTATTGCGTCAATCTAGCCCTGTCCGTCTAAAGAGACTATCCCCTTCAGACTCCTTACTGTGCAACTCGGATATCATGCCCAAATCCTTAACAGTTTCATGATGAAGCTCAGGAATGATAGCGAGATTTAAGTCTCGAAAAGGAAGATCCTTCCGTCTGGAAGACGAACGGACGAGACATGTTTGGGAGAACCCATATGACCAACACTTAGGAACCTTAGGCTAAGCTTAAGGGAACTAAGTCCTTTTGGCTTCAAAGCTCTGAAATTTTGGGACTTTGGAGTATTGTCGGCCCTCATAGTCATAAAATGGATGAAGGCGACCGAGAGTTACGGTTACCCGTAATGTTGACCCGCGTTGGGAGGTTTCCCCAATGGTTAGGTAAACCTATCTTACCAACTAAACTGGGATCCAAAACCTCGAAGGCCGGAGCCGTGAAGTAACCATAATTGTATATCAATGCATCCTTTAGGTTCTTTTCCAACTGTCAATATACTTGTGACATGTGGTGCTAGTGCCTTTAGTTTGGATATCGGGCGCTTTGGGAGAAAAGAGGAGTTTTCATCGCAAAACTCTCGAACGCTGAATCCCTGAGGTAACAAGAGTTGTAGATCCATAAATCTATGTGGCCATATCTAGACCATGAGATCTGAGGTATGTTAGAAGGGTGTCAATCCGAGGTAACGTGGTGCAGTGACATCACCCAAGGTGACGTGAACCCCATTTTGACATGTCACCCGGATTCATGTGTATCACATACCCTATAGGCCCATTGAAATGTACCATGTGTCACCCTGACCCCTCCTAGGTGTTAGTTCCTGGTATGTGTTCACCTAGCCAATGTGGTTGGTGAAGTGAATGGAACTCTGGGAGTCTGGGACTTTGAGACTCTGGAGGATTTGAAATGTAGCATTGTAGAGAAAAGGGTCCGAAGGCTGGAACCACATGGAAAGCTTACATGACTTCGAAAGGTCTCGTGCATAGATAACAATGAGACGTTCAACCCCGAAGCATTGAACTCTAAATTCCCTGCTAGCCTGTGTGTCAGAAGAGGGTTAAGATAGTCGTTGGATTGGGTGATGGATGGACCTACCCTATGGGAGGTAGGAACCAAGAGATGAAGCCACGGGGGCGTCACGTGACCCTCAACCAATGGACGCTTGAAGAACTTCGGGAAGCTGTAAGATATAAACCAAGGGCCGGTTTAGAACCTGGTAGCAATCATTAGAAAGCTATGGGAAAGAATAAGAGAATGAATCACCTTAGAGAGATGATTCAAGAATATTTAGTTAAGGAATTTTTTTTTATGATTCCCCACCCATTAAAATACTATTAAGGAGTCGAGTGTGTTACAAATTGGTATCAGAGCATGGTTACAACACTTGGCCTACTTGGACTCATGGAAGAGTCGCTTAAAAACACTGTTTAAAGAGTCTGGTTAAAATATTTCCGAAGAAAAGAATGAAAACTTTCTACCATGTGTGTGTATTTAAGAAATATGAACTATGTGTTTTTCATGAGCTAATAAACTGTTAGTTAACAACAAGGTTTTTTTCAACACTCAAGTAGTTGGTGAATCACGTGAAACTACAAGCATAAAGGAGATGGTGAAGTGCCATGAAGTGGGGGATGGCTCCCACAATAGAGAAGAAGAATCTGACGAGAGGAGGGCGGTGGAGACCCCTACGGATATGTCTAAAACTGTAAGGAGTCTCATGTCCGAATTATAGAGTTGCAAGGCCTACAATGATATATTGATAAAGGAGCAAGAAAAACAAGTGGAAATTAATGCAGACTTGCCATAGAGCTTATTCGATATACAGAGGAAACTGTAGCATGGACCTGTAACCAGTCATGTGGACCGATGGCATACGAAGAGAAGTCAAAGTCCACCTGAGATACGAAACCATGGTCCCATAAGTGGCCACACTAGGAGGAGTACCTCGAGGAAGGTCCAACTTGGAGACATGGGACACTTATTGGGAGGGTCAGTTGGAAAGGAAAATGGAAAATCCAAGGGATATTCTAGTAGAGAAACTAACGCACATTCTCAAAGGAAAGGAAAGAAGCGAAAGCATTCCAAAAGTCATGACCCTGAAGAGTTCAAGAAATCCAAAAGACCCTATTTCAATGGAGAGATTGAGAAAGGGGAAGAGGCAGAAGCTTGGCTATTTGGTTTAAGGAAGTACTTCAGAGTCCATGATTACTTTGAAAACTTGAAGGCTCGAATAACCATCTTCAACATGAATGGAAAAGATTCCATTTGGTGGGAAGACCTTAAGAATGTGAAAGGAATGCATGCAGAGGACTTATCATGGAAAAAATTTGAGAAACACTTCAAGAAGAAGTATATGTCAGAGAAATAATTTGATGGGAATACTAAGGAGTTCTATGAACTCAAGCTGGGACAACTCATCATAGAGGAATATGTCAATAAATTCCTTGAGCTACTGAGGTATGTACCCTAAATAAAGGATGAAAAGGTAAAAGTGAAACAATTTATCAGTGGGTTACCTCAGACCTACCAGAACAAGATTGAGTTTGACGAGCCAAATACCTTAGAAGACACTATACAAAAGGCAAGGTATTGTTATGAATAGTTTAGGAGTCAGACATAACCTCGCAAGGACTAGAAGAAGAAGAGTAGTTCGGGATTCAATAAGAAGGGGTTCAAATCCTCAATATTTAAGAACTATAGAAAGGAATCTAGGATAATCCTTCCTACTAGAAGTGTATATGAACAAAATTTCCCCTCTGAGAGTGGAAATAAACCTTTTGGAGTAATCCCAGGAAAGACTGATAACCCAAATAAGGAACCCTTGAAATGTTGGGGTTGTGGAGAACAATGTCTACTGAGGGATTATCCACACAAACAACAAAACAATAGGTGAGTATACAATATCCAAGAAGCTACCACAATCAATGATGTGGCTAGGAGCATGCCACAGATTCATGCAGCTTTGGATAATAAATAATCCGACCACCAAGCTTCAGTGGTGGAGATGGAAGGTATGTTTCCCAACCGTCTAGTTTCTATTTTAATTGACCTTGGTTCTAATTTGAGTAATGTGGCTCCTCATACTGTTGATAAGTGTAAATTGAAACCAATTAGACATGTTAATCCATGGTTGGTACAACTAGTCACTAGAACCAAAAAAAAAGTAGCAGAGGTCATACCAATTTGGCAATTCATCATGGATGGATTGCCCACCCAAGCGACCCTTAACATACTTCCCCTAGGACCTTATGACCTGTTGATTGGTATGGTCTGGTTAGCCACTTATAAAACCAAATTGGACGGTTACCATAAAAATTTAGAATGTGTAAATGAAGAAGAGAGAAAGATAACCCTCGAAGGGATTCAAAAGCCTATCTTAGTGAGATGAATATCAACCCTTCAAATGAAAAAGTATTGCAGAAAGGGATGTCCTATATATGAAATGCATATGTTGGAATATGTTGAGTATGAAAACCAAACCTAGAGGACCACCCCATATTGAGAGAGTATAGAGACATGTTTCCAGAAGAGGTATCGAGTCTACCTCTGAGAAGAGACATTGACTTCTCGATAGAACTTGCACCAGGAGCAGTGCCAGTGTCTAGGACACCCTATAGGATGAGTACACCCGAGCTAGTTGAGCTCAATCTACAACTAAAGGAAATGATGGACAAAGGCTACATCTAGCCCAGTGTGTCTCCATGGGGAGAACCAATATTGTTTATGAAGAAGAAAGATGACACACTCCGATTGTGCATAGATTATAGACAACTAAATAAGAAAACCATAAAGAACAAGTACCCCTTACCAAGAATCGATGACTTGTTCGACCAATTAGGGGGTGATTCCATTTTCTCAAAGATCGAATTAAGGTATGGATGCCATCAATTCTGAATCAAGGATGAAGACATCCAAAAACAACCTTTAGGACCAGATATGGTCATTATGAATTTGTGGTGGTGCCATTTGGATTAACCAATGCCCCTGCCACTTTTATGTGCTTGATGAATAATGTACTCAACAAATTCCTAGATAGATTTGTATTGGTTTTCATTGATGATATCCTAATCTACTCCAAGAACAGAGAGTAGCATGAAGAACATCTTAGACTTGTACTTCAATTACTAAGATATCATCAACTCTACGCTAAGTTTAACAAGTGTGACTTTTTCCAGAAGCAAGTCCATTACTTAGGCCATGTTATTTCTAAAGAAGGAGTGGCAGCAGACCCTAACAAGATCAGATATATTATGGAATGGCCTACCCAAAAGGATGTATCTAATATCATATCCTTTATGGGATTAGCAGGATACCATAGAAGGTTCATAAAAGGATTTTCCAAGATTGGTTGTGCAATCACTGCCCTTCAGAAAAAGGGGTTTAACTTCACTTGGACATCAGAATGTGAAGAAATATTTCATGCACTGAAATACCATCTGACCCACGCACCCATGCTGAAGATTGTAGACCCTGATAATGACTTCCTTGTGTGTATAGATGCCTGCAAGGAAGGACTCAGATGAGTCCTTATGCAAGAAGGACGTGTAATTTTCTATGAATCCAGAAAATTGAATGAGCATGAAGTCAATTATGTGACCCATGATCTAGAGTTGGCTGCCATAGTGCATGCTTTAAAAATGTGGAGGCATTACCTCATGGGTAGGATATTAGTACTTATGATATACCATTGTGGGTTGAGGCACCTATTTGATCAACCAAAACTCAATGCTGGACAAGCTAGGTGGATGACTCTCCTTAGCGAGTTTGATTTCAAAATAAAACACATCAAAGGAAAGGAAAATAGGGTGGTTGATGCCCTTATAATAAGTGTGAAAATGATTCACCTGGAAGCGGTAAGCACCTGTGAAATGGATGTCAGGGAAAGAGTCAGGAATGTACAAGAAACAGATGCATTCTTCAATACCATGACCTCATACCTAAGGCAAGAGCCTACATGGCTAAAGTATGAAGGCTATCAGATGCTCGATGAAGGCCTGCCGACTTACAAAAACATATTGTATATCCAAAGTTGTGATGACTTGAAGAGGTTCATAATGGATGGACTGCACAAGAGACCATATATTGGTCATCCATGTTATTATAAAATGATCACAACCACTAGGAAAAAATTCTATTGGACTGGATTGAAAAAGGACATAGCTGATTAGCTAGCTAAGTGTCTTGAATGCCAACAAGTTAAGGCATAACACCAGCACCCAACAGGGTTGTTACAACCTCTACCAATTCTAGAATGGAAATGGGAAACCATCTCCATGGATTTCATCACCGTATTACCAAAATCGGCCAAGCAGAATGATGCCATCATGGTAGTGGTAGACAAATTGAGCAAGTCTGCTCACTTCGTCCCTGTCAAGTCAACCTGTAAGGCAATAGATGTTGCCAACATATTCATGAAGGATATATTTAGAATAAATGGCATTCCCAAGGATATTATATCTGTCAGAGACACAAAATTTACTTCAAGCTTCTGTAAATCCTTAATGGCTAGTTGTGAGACTAAATTGTTGTTTAGCACAACCTATCATCCTCAAACTGATGGACAGACAAAAAGAGTAAAACATATATTAGAATACATGTTAAGGATGCATGTAATGCACCAACCTAAGAAGTGGGAAGACTACCTTCCATTGGTATTATTTTCCTACAACAACGATTATCAAGAGTCACTAAAGATGAGCCCTTTTGAAGCCCTCTATGGTAGACAATGCAAGATTCCAATCAACTGGAGTATTCCAGTGGATAGAATTACAATCGAACCCGACATGCTGAAAGAAATGGAACAACATGTGATTTAGATAAAGAAAAATATGAAAATTAATCAGGATAAACAGAAGAGTTACACCGACAGAAAGAGAACTCCTAGAGAGTTCAAGACAAGAGATCATGTCTATCTCAGAGTTAGGCCCAAGAAGAGTTCCTCGATAATGGGAGCTTGTGCCAAGCCGGAACCTCGGTATTGTGGACCCTTTGAAGTATTATATAGAGTGGGACTTGTACCCTATAGGATAGCACTCCCTCCCACAATAAAGGCACATAATGTTTTCCATGTTTCATTATTGAAGAAATATGCACATGATTCAAATCATATAATTGACTAGTTTGTGATCCGGGTGGAGTTGGAGGGAGAATTCCTGCCAGAACCTCAGATCATACTAGATAGGAAGGAAACCCCACTCAGGAACTCAACCATTGCACAGGTCAAGGTGCACTGGAAACACTTTGGCCCAGATGAGGCTACGTGGGAAATGGAGGATGCCGTGAGACAATCATATCCATTTTTGTTTAGTTTTGTATATATAGAGCATGTTGAAATATATAACATCGAGGATGATGTTCCTTTAAGGGGGAGGGAATTGTAAGACCCTATTTCCCCCAGTTTGTAAATATAATTATATTGGCCAAGAGACTATGGAAAACTCAATATGTGTGAATGTTTGATTTGATGGACCTTTGTATAAAAGGTCGATGAATGTAAGTTCTGTTATTTTACTAGAAAATGGATAAGTGTTGCATGATTGCTGGAAGGGGGGTGTACTAAGAGAGACCATGAAGGCTATGAAAGAGATGGTGAAGGGGACCGGGAATGGTTGCGTTAACCTCCACCAAACCTATACCTTATTGGATTTAATTTCTTAGGACCAGAACAATCCTCTGACCCAAGAATGAGTTACATTCACGCTGGTAGGTGGGAAGACCTCCTAAAGAGTTAATAAGGGGATGGGGCAGAGAACCCATCTGTAAGGTAGCTAGAGAGGTAGTGGGGGGGCCCAGAGGGCCCATAGTGATAATAGTGGAGGTCATTCAATGCAAGGTGGACTAGGTCCACTATATTATTAAATAAGGCCCACTATGGTAGTTAGATATAATAAATGTAAGATGACTTCTTAGAAGGTTCTACTTCTAGAAGATTCCTCCTCTAGAATGTTCTTAGGTGATGGTAGCACTATATAAATGGGTTTAAGCAATGTAATGAGACATGAAGAGAAATATTGTATTTGGAGCAGTAGCTCAATAGGAGGATGCCCCCTCGAAGAGGCAAGTGAACAGGAGAGGATCCCTTCCATAATAGGATCCATTGTATGGTGTTGCCCTACCTCAAGGGTTTCTATAATAAAGTTGTGGTTTTCTATATGGTTTCATATATCTTGTGTGGTTATTGTATTCATATATCTTTGGATCTATTGTGATATTTTGTATTCAGGTCTTTGGTTCTTAACAATTGGTATCAGAGCACTTTCTTTGGCCGGAGTTGTGGGCAACTATTTTTTATTTTTGCAGATTTTTTTTCGGAGAAGAAAAAAGAGGGCCGCGACATTTCAGACATTTTCAGTATATTTTTATGCATAATTTGCAGAAAAGGGTTGTATATCTGAGTTCCTCTCAGAAAAACACCCAATTAAAAAAAAAAAATCGTCCAAAACGGAGTCCGGAAGGTCAAGATATTGAGGTTTTAAAATCTGCAATTTTTCAGGGTTTTTTCTACGGACGGCGACGCGATTTATTTTTATTTTCTGTAGCATTTGGAGACCGAATTTGCCAAAATAAATTATAGATCTGAGTTCTTCTCACAATTTCACCCAATTTCAAAAAAAAAATCAGCCGAAATGGAGTCCGGGAAGTGAAGTTATGAGCATTTTAAGTTCAACAGTTTTTTAGGGTTTTTTCCAGAAAAAACCGCGATTTTCTGCCGTAACTTATTGGGTGAGTTCATAGGATGCTCAGATGGCTATTTCTTCTCAAAAAGAAATT
>ML782029.1:156251-168702 GCA_009831015.1 Picea engelmannii
TGTAACAGAGCGCTGCTCGATTGGAGGTTTCCCCCTCGAAGAGGCCTGTGAACATTTCTATCTGAATCAAGTGCTATTTCTGTTCAAGTGCTATTTCTGTTGCTATTTCGTATATCATTTCTGTGTATTGTGAAGATTATGCTAGATATTTTACTATTATTCTGCTATTTCTAGCATTTCGTTTCTGTTCTGCATATTTTATATATCTGGTATCTTGCATTCCCAAATGCTTCAATTATTAAAATGACACTTATCATGAGACTGAACTTATTACGTCATGAAGCAAGACATGTTTTCCTTTATGGGACAAGCTCATGTGGTGGACACTGTTGTCGTCGATCAATGGTGATGTGTGGTAAGATAAGGGGTTTTTTCTGCTCATCTAGTTCTTGATACTTAATCTCTTCAACCTAAGGGCCTCAAGACATCATCTCCTTAGTTACCCCTAGGCTTGAGGGGTAACATCAACCTTTATTACATGGAAAATATATTATTCTACCTATGTGAGGTATTAGAGAGGTTATGTCCCTAACATGTCCTTCCCCTTGAAAAATAGCCTTCTCCTCAAGGCTTGAGATGGGAAATTGTTGCAGAATGGTAGCCAACTCTTTGGTGGCATCTTCTGGTGGTGTATCCTTCCACTGAACTAAAAATTCCTTGATGGTATGCTAACGAAGATGTCGCTCATGCTGGTCCAATATTGCTTGTGGATACAACTGAATGGAACCCTTCTTCACCCAACTCAATGAGACTGGTTTCAGTATGTAACTTAGTTCCAATCACTTTCTTTAAGAATGAGACATGAAAAATAGGATGGATCTTGTTAGTATCTAATTATGTTCTTGATTTAGTGAGAATCCCAAATCCTAAGCCCTCCCTGCTTATACCTCATTTCTTATTTCATTAGACTTTAATATTTGGTTTGAGTTTGTTATGCTTTTCATTTTTAGCATTTTTGAATAATTTTCTTAAGTTTGAAGGTTTAAGATATGGATTAAGGAAATTTGTCACATCATTTTCTTATTTGAATTTTGAGAATTCAAATTATTTCCAAGTCATCAATAGTGCTATAGGACTAACACTATTCCTACAATGCTAAAGTAATCATGTTGTGACATGTGCCAACCATCCAAATCTCATCATGATCACACAAATAGTGGACAAAAGACCTGTATGTAGTCCACGATCTTGTTTGAATCGATGATGCCATTTAAACCGTTGCACAAATGAGATCACTCTGTACCTGCAAGGACCCACATCAGATCAATTCTATTTCCAATATTATTAAATGACATTGTCATCTGTTATTCTAATCTGTCGAATGATGTGTGCATATATCCAATTAAGGAAATCGTTATGTAATAACAGCTGTAATTTTTTGAAATTCTTGTTTTCCAAACACTGGCGAGTTACAGGACTGTATCATTAACATGGCGCCGAAGAAAGGTGGGAAAATTGTAAGGTTGGAACCCGAGGGTACTGAGCTACTTGAAGAGTAACCACATATGACACATAGATTTAAGGAATATGGATGGTTTGAATTTTTTACCACTTTCCAAGGACACGATGAACATGTATCCATGATATTCACAGAAAACTTCGATGGTTTCAAAGTTGTGATTGGAAAGCTGTTGATGATGGTGTCAGAACAATCCATTTCCAAAACTTGCAGATTGGCGATTGGGGGAAAACGATGGTGGAAAAAGGAGCAAGTGGTCATGGAGTTTGTGAACCAATTCCGTCTACCAGATAAGCATAATCTAGATTGGAAGAAAGGAGTTCCCCACAACTGGATCGGACAAGAGTGGCATACCTCTTTGATCATAATTCACAGGTACATTACATGTGAGGGTAGATTCTCGCTGCTCTACATCTACCATATCAGGTTATTAATGCATATTAATGGAGATTACCCTCTAAATCTACCATATTTTCTACTCAAAAGCCTATCAAAGATGTCCAAAAGGGTACAGTCCCACCCTACCATGGCCAAAGGTAGCCCGTTTCATCAAGTTTTAATTAAAACACTGGTCGTTTCCTCTTTGAGTGAAGTATAGAAACCCTAGAATTGGTTGATCCAATCCCTAAATCCTGATCCACATCGAAGAAAACAAAAAATGGGTAAAGGGAAAAAGGAAGCTACATAGAAACAAAATGTCACAGTTAATGAACTTCCAGTCAAAAAGGAAATATCTACAAACAAGGTGACAAGGACCAACAAGAGAAAGAAGCAGACTCATCAATTTCATGTTGATACTCCTGTAGAGGAAATTCATGACAAATCTACCACCAATAGAGTAAGCAATCAAAACTTGATGCATAGATTGAAATGTTTCCTGATGTAGAAAATGAAGTATTTTCTGATATTGACATTAAAATGGAGGAATATTCAGATGAAGATTTCAATGTTGGCTCAATTAAACCTACAATCAAACATAAACAAAAATCAAACAGTAAGAGAGGTGCCACAGTCAAGAAACAGGGGAAGAAATATGCACCTATATCTAAATACCCTAGGAGGAATTCCACTAGGGTTTCCAACAAACACAGATTAAAGTCCAAAGCTATGTATGACCCATATATCAAAGAGGAAAATGTTATAGTCATAGAGGACCATTTTGAGGACTCTAAAGAAGGTGTCAAAGAAAAGGTAGAAAGGCTTCCATTACACAGGAAAACAAAATAAAATAAAAACTTGGGGAAAACAACAAAAAGAGGCAAACAAATTGCTCAATTTCCTACATGACCTGTAACAATAGCTACCATTATATTATCAAGAGATGAATCACTTTGTAAAGTCACCAGTAGAATTTCTGAAAACAAAGATGATCATCCAATAGATTCAGACCATATATCAGATATTCCAGAGGCCATGGATTCAACTAGTTCAGATGATGATCACAACTCAGGATTGGCTTCTAGGTACCAAATTAAAATGAGGGAACCTAAATATGCTATAGATCTAAATGAGCTTGCACCTGCAGAAGAGTTTCCAGAATTCAAAGTCAAAGTCAGAAGTGATAAAGAGAATATGAGAGAACTCTAGAAAATGGTGAAGCAGTTGAAGAAGGAAAAGGCTCAAGTAGAGCAATGGAGTGCTAGATAGCAGGAAAAGATACAGGGGTTCAAGAAGAAGAAACGGGAGAAAAAATCATTTCTCAAAGAGCTTAGAGAATCCAACTTCAAACTATATTGGCACAACATTGTACTCACCACTAAGCTGAAACAGAGGACTACTAAAACCAACACTGTTATCATATCATGATAGCCTTTTGAAGGATTTGGCATAGTTTTGAAATTTTGATATTTGCCAGGGAACGAGAGATGATTTACTTGTTTTTAGGTTGTGAAGTTGAATACTTCGAATACATAACTAAATCTAAACCAACTCCCAATTTGTAGGATCTAATGTATTGTTGAAAGAATCATTTGGGATTAAGCTGTTGAGCTAATGTCTATTTTGGTTATGTAAATGCTCATTTTGAGCTAAACTTCTTAGGATATAGATGCTGCTAAGATCCTATCATTAATAAGACACTAGAAAGTAGGATTTGTAGTTATCTTTGGATAGTTTAAATATACAGAAGAAAGACTCTGTGATGGTCGAAAAATTGGATATTCAGGGGACCTTTTTTGAAACTCCTTGTAAGACATTTCTATTCTATGTTGACACTTAATGACAAAGACATATTGATGGTTATACTTTCTCTTCTTCTATGTTATTTTTCTCTTCATGCTTGAGATCATTTATCAAACTGCAATGCATTGTTTTATTGATCATCAATTGCTACAACGAAGAATTTGTTGTTGTTATTATTTTCAAGTTTTGATTTACAAGCTAATGTTCTTGTTTCTTAATGATATTTTGAAATAAGAATTTTATGTGGGGTTAACAAATTGGAGACCTCATATTCTCTTTCCTTATTTGTCTAATTCATATATGTGTCTACCCTTTAACCATTCAATGGGATATCATTTTTCCTTATTCTAAAATTCCTGTTTATCTTGAAACCTTGAACCAGTTTTCAACCACCCTCTCGAAAAACAAATCATAAAACTCTAAAATTACTTTTGAAATAACCTTGATGATGCCCTATCTTTCCCTCTCACAGTCAAGTGAAACTTTAGGGACTAAAATATTTTGGTGCCATTTCCGGGGACGAAGAAATGAAGATATCTTCCCTGGGGAAACAACACGATTAGATTCAAATCTTGATGGTGAACAAGACTTTGAACATCACTTAAGACTGTGAGTATTCACCTGGAGAATCCTCTGTGGTAATTATAGCTCCTAAAAGAGAAGGTAAAGGACCTAAAAATCCTCTAACTTCTTCATAATCTACTAAGATACCAATAACCAGAAAAAATTCAGATCCAGAGCCTGTTGCAATAGTACCATATCCTGAAAAATTATTAAGAAAATCTAAAGTTATTCTTGGACAGTTCTCTTCCTCAAAGGGAAAATTGCCTTCAAAAAGATCTCAAGGAAAGTACTATGAAATTACCAAAATCCAATTAGATGAAGAAATAATTCTTGAAAGTGAGATCAAAACTGCCATTGATCCTGATACAGTTTCCTTTCGTTCAACTATCTCACAATTAAATTTAAATCAATGGAAGATACTTGCTGAGCTCATTGAAGAGGAACATTCAAATACTTTGTCTGTGGTCGAATCTTTGAGATATCACAAAAAATATATTAAAAGTGAACCGGAAACACTCTCTTCATTATTTTAATCTCTCCCCTCTGAAGAAGTTAAACCACACTATTCTTCTTTTGAAAACCCTCTTTTTCTTGGACCATCACTTGGATCTAGTCCAGAAAAGAAACCCCTTTCTGCTGAGGATCAAGATTCATTATTAATACAGATAAGTTTCCACACACATGGGACAATTTCTCTTTCTACATCACCAATGTTTCTTACTCCTTAAGCTCAAACACCAAAGATAGAAAATATGGCTGTGAGCAGAATGGATGCAATTATTGCAGCTAGATATGCCCCTTTGAACCTTCCACAAGTTCTGTATTCCTTTCCACCAAATGACTATATGAAATATTTTCCCAGATTCAATGGAGAAGGAGGAGTTACTGTTGAAGAGCATTTGAATTCCTTTTACAGTTTTGCAGACAATTTCAATGTAGAGCATGCAGATGTGTGGATGAGATTATTTATGCAGAGTTTAGATGGTGAAGAAAGAAAATGGTTCAAAAGTTTGCCACCTAATTCAATTGATGACATTGATGCCTTGGATGACACCTTTCTAAGACACTAGGGAGACAAGAAATATTAATTATACTACATTATTGAATTTGGTACTTTAAAAAGGAAACAAGGTGAATCAATATATGATTTTACTAAAAGATTCAATAAAATGTACAGTAAAATTCTAGATGAAATTAAGCCTTCAGAAACATCAACTAAAATCACCTTTGCCAATGCTTTTGATGCTAGATTTTATTTGTTGCTAAGAGAAAGAAGGTTTGCTACCCTTAGCCAGATGCAAGAAGATGCTATTGAGGTAGAATCTAACATATTAGCAACAAACAAATTGAAGTCCAGGGGTGATAAAGACAGGAAAAAGAAGAAAGAAGAACTTCCTTCCTCTTCTCATACAACATCTGATTCTAAGATTGATGAAATGGCTAAGATGTTGAAGACTTTGACATATGAGATGGCTAGGTTGAAAATGTTACAAAAAAAACCCAACAGACCCACACAGGAAGGTGGATACAAAAATCAAAATCAGTTCAGGAGGCCAAACAATGTACCTCAAATATTACCAAGAGAAAGGAAGAATCAAGAAGATAAAAAAGTTTTGCCTCCTTTCTATAATAATGCAGTATATGAGGTGGAGGATGAATATGATACAAAAGATGACCCTGCAGTACATCTAAATGATTTAGAATCATTTCCTATGCATGTGACACATTAGGATTATGAAGATGCTTTGATATTAAATCAGTTTGAAGAAGGGGATGCTGATGAGATCGTCCATAAGGAACCTAAAATGAAGAAATATAATCTCAGATCCAGTTCAAATACACCTATAGTGGATACACTTGTATCCACAAAGAAGGTCAACACTCCAATTAAGACGAGGATTAGTAAAGACAACCATGGGATTCAGATTGATCAACCATTGAAGCAGCCTGTCAAGGTTAGTACTATAGAGATAAAGGAATCAAAAAATACTGTTTCTTCTTTCATACTAGAACATGAAATTAACAAAATCAATATTTTTGTGCCTCTGCTAGAACTAATGGAAACAAATTCTTTTAGGAAGATTGTTCTCAAGGATTTACATTCTCCAGCTCAGGTTACCTTTTCAGATACTGTCAACCTAGAAGATGAGAACCCTGCTATAACCATTGGACCTCATATTGAAGACAAAACTAATACTTCTAGTCCATTCTACATATCACTAAATGTTCATGACAATATATTGCATAACTGCCTAATGGATTCTAGTGCCTCACACAATGTCATGCCTAAGGTGGTGATGGATGAATTAAGGTTAGATATTACTAAACCTTACCATGATCTATATTCTTTTGACTCTAGGAAATTCAAATGCCTGGGAGTGATCAAGGACATGGTTCTTACTCTTTCCCAATTACCTATGAAGAGTGTGGTATTAGATGTTATTGTGGCTGACATACCTCCAAAATTTGGAATGCTTCTGTTAAGAGCTTGGGCCAAAAAAGTAGGAGGCACTCTACAGATGGATCTTAGTTATGCTACCATACCTATTTTTGGTGGGGAACATCAGATATTATACAGGAAAGTAAGACTGGATTATTTGGTAAGTGATCATAAAAACCCTACTAATCATCCTATATATGATGTAGAAGATGATCTTGGTTCTTATATTTTTCATATTGGTGATCAGATGGAAGAAACATCAGTTAGGAAAACAACACCTGTAGTTGGGGACAGTGCAGATAATTTTGTTTGGAAAATGTATTTTGATGGGGCCTGTTCTAGAGAAGGTTCTGGTGCTGGGATTGTTTTCATTTCCCCTACCCAAGAGGTCATTCCTATGTCATATAGACTTGAGTTTGATACAACCAATAACATTAGTGAGTATGAAGCCTTGATGTTAGGGTTGAAAGATGCTAAAGATATGAGCATAGATAAGCTCTCTGTTTTTGGAGATTCATAACTTATTATCCACCAGATTAAGAACATATATCAAACCAAGCAGCAAAGGTTGAAACAATATAGGAATGAAGTGTGAGATTATGTGGATAATTTCTTTTTGCCATTCAATATTACTTTTGTGCACATAAATTTAAATTAGCAGGCTGACTCTTTGGCATTTGCAACTAGCAACTTTAAGACTCCAATGTTTCCTAATTTGAAATTTGAGATTGAGGTTAGACACAAACCCTCAATACCAGACAATATAAAAATTTGGCAGGTATTTAAAGATGATGAGGAAATTCAAAGATTCTTAAAGATTCTTAAAGACTATTGAAGAATTTTCTAACATTTCAATAGCTCAAGATAATGAAGATGATGATGCAGAGGTACATGCTGTAGATGTTCTTCAAGACAATGTTGCTGGGCACAAAATTATCGAATTAAAGAAAAATCATTTGCTTAAAGGTTTGGTTCCACTCGAGAGGCTGTTTGATCACAATGATGTTTCCAGGAAGGTTGTTATTCAAACATAAGAAACTGATGTAGTGGAATGTGATATCAGTTCTAATACAAATCCCAGGTTGGTCAAAATATCTAGAAAACTGTTACAAAAACATACAGAGATATATGTTGAAGTTATGAAGCAATATTCAAATGTATTTGCCTAGTCTTACGAAGACCTGAAAGTGTTTGATACAAAGATCATACAACAAAATTCCTTTGAAACCTGGATAAAAACCTTTTAATCAAAAGTCTAGGAAATTTAACCCTTTGCTATTACCTATAATAGAAAAAGAGCTGAAAAGGTTATTGGATGCCAAAATTATAGTGCCACTGAGATAGTCAGAGTGGGTATCTAATCTTGTACATGTCAGGAAGAAGAATGGAGAGATAATTTTCTGTGTGGACTTCAGGAATTTGAACAAGTGCTCCCTAAAAGAAAATTATCCATTACCAAAAATGGATCATATTTTACAGAGAGTAGTAGGGGAAAAGAAGATTTCTATGCTTGATGGATACTCAGGGTCCAATCAAATATCAATAGTGGAAGAGGACAAAAAGAAAACAACTTTTACCACTCCATGGGGCACTTTCATGTATGAAAATATGCCCTTTGGATTGATGAATGTAGGAGGCACATTTCAAAGGGCTATGGACATTTCTTTTATTGGAAAGAAAGACAGGTTTGTAGTTATTTATCTTGATGACATCACTGTATTTTCAACATCTGATGAAGAACATTTACAACACTTGAAGCAAACTTTTGAGAAATGTAGGAGGTATGGTATATCACTTAATCCTAAAAAATTACATTTTTTCATGGAGGAAGGAAAACTTCTGGGACACATTGTTTCACCCAAGGGTATTAAAATATATCCTGAAAGAGTAAAATCTATCCAATAGATATACATTCCAAGAAACAAGAATTCTATTCAGTCATTCATTGGTAAAATTATCTTTTTAAGGAGGTTTATACCTAATTTTGCAGAAATGATCAAGTACATTACTGACATGTTGAAAAAGGATGTAGAAATTAAGTGGATACTAGAAGCTAAAGAATCTTTTGAGAATATCAAGCAGGCTCTTTTTTAGGCCCCTGTTCTCATCAATCCAGATTACTCCAAAGAATTCATGATTTTTTCATTTGCCTCAGAAGATACCATAGCTGTTGTTCTTCTGCAAATAAATGAGCAAGGATATGAGCATCCCATCTCCTTCTTCAACAAAAATCTCAGAGACTCTGAACTAAAATATGATATAATGGAAAAATAGGCCTATTCCCTAGTAAAGGCTTTGAAATCTTTCAGGGTATATGTCCTTCAATATGAGATCACTGCTTATGTCCCAAGTAGTGCAGTCAAATAAATCTTAGTTCAGACTGATTGTGAAGGAAAGAGAGGAAAATGGATAACAAAAATCCTAGAGTACAAACTAACTATAAAGCCCACTCAGCTGATAAAAGGTCAAGGCCTTGCCAAATTAATGATAGAGTCTAATTAAAAAGAATTGTGTTATATCATATTTTAGGCAAAGCACAAGATTCTTCCTTCCAGATTGAAGAAACTAGTTCACAGGTAAACACCAAGTATGTTTCTTCACCATGGTACAAGGATATTGTATTTTTTCTACTGAATCTTCAATATCCTCCAGAATTGGATAAATCAAAGATCAGATCACTAAAATTAAAATCAATAAAGTATTGCATTATTGATCAGATCCTATTTTGGAAAGATCCTCATGGTATCTTGTTGAGGTGTGTTGATGAATAAGAGTCTAAACAAATTTTTTGTGATCTACACCATGGTGTTTGTGGAGGTCATAACCATTGGAAAGCTACTGCTTTCAAGATTCGCAGGGTAGGATTTTACTGGCCAACTCTCTTCTCATACATTTTTTCTCAAGTCAAGGCATGTGAACCTTGTCAGAAGTTCAGAAGTTTGTTGGAAAGCATAAACTTATGTCTCTGCCTTTGAAACCAATCATCACTCATGGACCATTCCAATAGTCGGGCTTGGAATTTATAGGGGCAATAAACCCTTCATCTTATGGACAACATAAGTGGATCCTTACAACCATGGATTACTTTACAAAGTGGATTGAAGCAATTCCAACTCAAAATGAAATAGACAATGTAATCATATAATTTCTAGAAGGACATATCTTTTCTAGGTTTGGATGTCCTAAAAAACTAGTTACT
This sequence comes from Picea engelmannii, assembly GCA_009831015.1. Classification (NCBI taxonomy): domain Eukaryota; kingdom Viridiplantae; phylum Streptophyta; class Pinopsida; order Pinales; family Pinaceae; genus Picea; species Picea engelmannii. The sequence goes on from ML782029.1 coordinate 166,095, forward strand.
GATAATGCTCAAGCTTTTAAATCCAACTCCATGATTGATTTCTGTAATAAGTATAAAATCAAATTGGTCCAATATACTCCTTACTACCCATAGGGAAATAAGTTAGCAGAGTCCTCTAATAAAATTTTGATAAGGATTATAAAAAAACTACTTGCAGAAAATAAAAGGTCATGGGATTTCAAGTTAAAGTTTTCCCTATGGGCTGATCATATCAGTAACAAGAAATCTATTGGGACCTCTCCTTTCCAGATGGTGTATGGGACATAAGCTATTATTCCAACTCAATTGGGCTTACCAGTCTTAATGTTTTTTCAATAAGAGTTAGAAGAACCCAACAATCTCCAAAGGAGATTTTTTTCAGATGATTGAGGTTCAGCAGGCCAGAAAATAGATGAATCAGAAAGATGTTGCTCACCAGATCAAAGTCAGAGCCACATTTTATAAAGGAACTAATAAAGATGTTTTTAATGAAGGATATTTGGTATTAAGGTGGGATGCTAGGAGAGAGGATAAAGCAAAACATGGTAAGTTTGATAACTTATGGTATGGTCCTTTTACAATAGGCAAGGTGATGGATAATAATACTTTTCTCCTACATAATCTAGATGACACATAAACATTTGGGGGCCCAGTGAATGGGAGGTTTTTGAAACACTATTTTCTTTAAATATTCATAAATCTCGTCATGATCACACAAATCGTGGACAAAAGACCTGCATGTACTCCACGATCTCGTTTGAATTGATGATGCTGTTTGAACCGTTGCACGAATGAGATCACTCTGCACCTGTAAGGAACTGCATCAAATCAATTCTATTTCCATTATTATTAAATGACATTGTCATCTATTATTCTAATCTATCGGATAATGTGTGCAGATATCCATTTAAGGAAATCGTTATGTAATAACAACTGCAGGTTTTTGAAATTCTTGTTTTTCCAAAAAATGACGAGTTATAGGATTGTATCATTGACATGGTGCCAGAGAAAGGTGGGAAAATTGTTAGGTTGGAACCTGAGGGCATTGAGCTACTTGAAGCGTACCCACAGATGGCACATATATTTAAAGACGCTGGCTGGTTTGAATTTTTTACCACTTTCCAAGGAAATGACGAACATGTATCCATGATATTCATAGAGAACTTCAATGGTTTCAAAATTGTGATTGGAAAGCTGTTGATGATGGTGTCGGAACAATCCATTGCCAAAGCTTGCATATTGGTGATTAGGGGAGAACGATGGTGGAAAAAGGAGCACCTGGTCATGGAGTTCGTGAACCAATTCCTGCTACCAGATAAGAAGAATCCAGATTGGAAGAAAGGAGTTCCCCACAGATGGATCAGATAGGAGTGGCATACCACTTTGATCATAATTCACAGGTACATTACATGCGAGGGTAGATTCTCGCTGGTCTACATCTACCATATCAGGTTATTAATGTATATTAATGGATATTACCCTCTAAATTTACCATATTTTCTACTCAAAAGCCTATCGAAGATGTCCAAAAGGGTACAATCTCACCCTACCACGACCAAAGGTAGCCTGTTTCATCAAGTTTTAATTAAGACACTGGTCATTTATTCTTTGAGTGAAGTACAAAAACCATTGAATTGGTTGATCCAATCCCTAAATCCTGATCCACAAGCAAGTAAACAGAAAAGGGGTAAAGGGAAAAAGGCAGCTACACAGAAACATAATGTCACAGTTAATGAACTTCCAGTCAAAGAGGAAATATCTGCAAACAGGGTGACAAGGACCAGCAAGAGAAAGAAGCAGACTCAACAAATTCATGCTGATACTCATGTAGAGGAAATTCATGATAAATCCACCACCAACAGAGGTAAGCGATCAAAACTTGATGCATATATTGAAATGTTTCCTGATGCAAAAATTGAAGTATTTTCTGATATTGACATTAAAATGGAGGAAGATTTAGATGAATATTTCAGTGTCGGCTCAATTAAACCTATAGTCAAGCATTAAAAAAAATCAAAAAGTAAGAGAGGTGCCACATTCAAGAAACAGGGGAAGAAATCTGCAGCTATATCTAAATACCCTAGGAGGAATTGCACTAGGGTTGCCAACAAATACAGGTTAAAGTCGAAAGCTATGCTTGACCCATCTATCAAAGAGTGAAATGTTATAGTCATAGAGGACCATTATGAGGACTCTAAAGAAGGTGTCAAAGAAAAGGCAGAAAGACTTTCATTACACAAGAAAACAAAAGAAAATAAAAACTTGGGGAAAACAACAGAAAGAGGAAAACAAATTGATCAATTTACTACAGGACCTGTAACAAGAGCTACCATGAGATTATCAAGAGTTGAAGCACTTTCTATAGGCACCAGTAAAATTTATGAAAACAAAGATGATCATCCTATAGATTTAGACCATATATCAGATATTCCAGAGGCCATGGATTCAACTAGTTCAGATGATGATCACAACTCAGGATTGGCTTCTGGGTACCAAATTAAATTGAGGGAACCTAAAGATGCTATAGATCTAAATGAGCCTGCATATGTAGAAGAGTTTCCAAAATTCAAAGTCAAAGTTAGAAGTGATAAAGAGAAGATTAGAGAACTCCAGAAAATGGTGAAGCATG
>ML782029.1:206562-221831 GCA_009831015.1 Picea engelmannii
CTCCTTTTACCCCACTTAAATGTTCAAGTACAAGATGATTCAAAATGAAAATGTCTCCTTGGTATATATAGGAGACTAGGAGGTATAATTACAACTAATGGCCTAAAGCCGACATAGATAAAATAAAATTACTAATATAATATTTCCCAATTAAGGGGTAATGAGCCAATATTAGGGCTTAACATACTCTCTGTAAAGGTTGTTGGGAACAAGTCACCGTATTCACGCAGTAACTTTGTTATCCTTTCTAGTGCCTGCTCATCCCAATAGTCTCCAATGCTTTCCATTTTATGGTTTTCTTCTGTCCCAATGTTGAATTTCTTGACCTTAATTGGTGCGTAAAATGATTTTGACTCCATATATGGACCCTCCGCCTCTCTTTTCCATTCAATCTATATTATCTGAGTTTTGCGTAGATCATCTTCATCTAATGATTCCTTTGCGAAATGATAACATGAGAGTAAGTCTTTGACTATCTGCAGGTTTTGCTGTTGATATTCTGTTATAATTTCCACCTTAGGTTCCTAAAAAAAGATCATTCCCTATATCATCTTCAGGGATGTATTGATGTTGGGGTTCTCATGCTCAAATGAGAAAGTTACCACAAAATTATGTTGTAATACTATCCATTCTATGGTGCCTCTTTGCAATTCTTGATCTATGTACCAGTTCCCTTGTATCCCTTCCAATGTATGGATAAAGTAATGAGGCCATTCTTCTCGTGGTGTCAACCTCCATTATGTCTTGCATTTATCTATATTCTCAGCTTGTCTCCCTTATCCATCATATTTATGCAATGTATTGTTCCCCTACTATGCACCAAATCTAATGCACAGTAACCTTTTACACTGATACCAGCCCTTAATTGTTTCCTTGTGTGTGCCCCACCATTTAGTAGGTGTTTCCTTGAGTGCAATATCCAAGACTAACAACCTATGATTTTCCTAAACTTCCTCCTCATCATTTGTCAAGAATTATTCTAAGTTGTTCAAACCATGAAAAGTGGGAGGTTCCCTTATCTCTGTACCCATCGACCTTACTGCGCAATCTATTCTTGTGCACCTCCTTGTGGAGACTTCATGTAGTCTCTTTTTTGAGTCTTCCAGACCTGTATATGAGTCTGAGGTACATGATGTAATGCTTCTCCAACTGAGTACCCTATCTGCAGTTGGGTTGACATAATATTCTTCTCATGCGATAGTCCTATATAACCAATTTATTTCTTCCAAGTCCATACATGCCGCCTATACAAACATTTCTACTTCTGAGGGATCCAATGGTGCAATCATTCTATACTCACTTGATTCAAAATTCATTTTCCTCGTCTTCAGGTTTATCACAACCTGGTTATCAAATGCCCAGTCGAGTCCAAGTAATGTTGGGTAGGGTGTTGTTCCATATACTATTTCTATAAATTCTAAATCTGTGATAGTGCACACTCCATACAAGTCTAGTGTCACACCTTTAAGTCTTCCAATTGGTAATACTCTATGCTGATATTCCAATTTCAACTGGACAGGTGAATACCCTAATGTGGGTTCCCCCATACACTGCCATGTCTTCTTAGTTAATTCATTCAATTCAGAGCCTAAATCAAGTATGATATCTCCCATATGGAAATCCCCAATGTTGGCATTTAACCTAAATTCCCTACTTCTTCTTCTCCTTGTATGGATATGATTAACTGTGTTTTGTTCTAATTGCCCTTCTACTTCCATGTTACATATTTCTAGCAAGTTCTGTAAGACCTTAATGGATGATGGATCATTCAATAACTTTACACATGACTGCAGAAAATTCTTTAGGTTACTTACTTTCTTTGAAGGTTTTCCTTTTCTAGTGTGATCCATTGAATATGGAATCTTGTACATTGGTGGATCTTGAGTTTTCTATGCAAGAGATGTTGATGCATTGTTCTCTTTTAGAATCTCCTGTCTGTATTCCTTAAATGTTTCCTTTTCTTTCTGTGTGTCAAAATTCTTATGTGGCTCAGTATTCTTCTTGACCCATTGGTGTTGAGATGGATCTGGTTTTTCTGCATAAGATCACGTCTTAGCTCCTACTCGATTAACTATGTTGATGTTTTTCCCATTATCCTTGGATTCTGTATAAATCCACTGGACATTCTGGTTGTTCTGGTTCCTTTTTTCCTATATTTTTCCCAATAGTGTTAGGCAGTATTTTGTGTCGTGGTCTGATGTGTGACAATACATACATGCCATAGGTGGAAGTGGATAGTCTCTTGCATAATGTCCTGGTTGTTGATAGTTGTGGCAGACTATTGTCCCTCTACCTCATCCAAATCCTCCTCGACCTTGACCTCCTCCTCTGAATCCACCTCTATCTCCTCGTGGTGCATTATGTTGGTGTATTTGGTTATACTGTGCAAGATTATATTGTGGTTGTGCATTGTTGTACAACAATTGCGTGAGATTGAATTGTGGTTGCACATTATTGAGATGTAGTGCATATTGGCCTGTCATCATCTCTGCTTGCACCCTGTAGGTGTCTGAAGTTATTTGTCTCATCAATTCTAGCATTCTACAATCCTTGTCATCACGACCCACTGATTTGAAAAAAATGTAGTAATAATGTTTTGGCATTGTATTATACTTTTGCATCATTGGAAAATGATATGGATCGTGCCCATGTGTCTTAAAAATATCACACCATGGTGCTCCTATTGGCAAGGGGTTTGGGACCCCTTCTGCCAAGTACTTCTCAAAGGTTATAAATTCATTCTTATGGTGTCCTTCTATCTTGCATAACGTACACCAAAAAACTTCTCTCTTCTCTTTCCCCTTATTCTGGCTCAACTGAAATATCAGATTCTTTAGATCCTGTTTCAACTCTTTGATTGTTGGGTTTGTATGCTGATACTGGTTTTGTTCCAGCTAGAGGGATGCTTGCATAGCCTCTTCATGAGTTTGAAACTTCTATTGTCTCAAAGGATACTTCAAGTGTGGTAATAATGAGTTCACAAATAACTACCTATGTTGCATGTTAGTAATAGAGTAATTCAACTTAAATTTCAGACATTTGAACCTTTGATCAATCTCCTAGATAGAATCACATGGTTTCTTCCCGATTTCAATCATTTCATTCATGTACTAGTCTTGTGAGCTTGGCTTATGGAATTAATTTACCAACAATGTTTTCACCTCTATGACATTCTTTGGTGCTCCTTGTGGAATTTTTACATCAAGACTCATGTACCATTCTAGTGCATGGTCTCTAAGTGTTATAGATAACTGTGCGACTTTTGTATCCTCTTCTGTGACATGATTTTCTTCTCGGATATTTTCATAGATGAATAAATGTTTTTCAGGGGCCTCTGATGCCTCGCCCCGAAACTATGGTAATATGATAGTGGAATCTTCTCCTGCCATTTTCAACTGCATTGAACTACTACCTTCATATGGTGTATATATTTGACTGTTACTTCCTAAACTTGTACCTCTAGTTGGTTGTCCCCTATTGGACCCATGACCTACTTCCCCTCTTCTACTAAAAATTGGTTGCCTAAAAGTTGGTGTTCCTTAAGGTGTATTAGTGGAACATGGGGTTGTAGGTTCCACACTAACTATGATATGGACTAGAGTTATGCCTTATGTTTATGACCTTGGACCTCTTGTTTTCCTTTCATATGCTGTGCACATAATTTACTCAATCTACTCCACAACTTGAGCATCCTCTACATCTTCTTCATCACTTTCCAAAGGTTTGCTCGACCTCCCAGTCTAGGATCATTAAACAATGAGTCAAAGTGACTCTTTTGGCCCCTTTTCTCCTGATGACCATGGCTATGACCATGGGTCTATCCCTTCACAACTTAGATTTCAGGGATATCCTGAACTCTTCCCTTTATTCTTCCCGAAACACATTGTTTCAAATCTCTGAACTCTCGCCACACGTCTCTTCAGATCTGCTGACCCCACAAGGGTTCGGGTTTCACGACTTTGTGAAACTCTAAGCCTCTCGCTCTGAACTTCTGGGTTTTCGATTCTCAAACTTTTGAATCCACCACCACGTATTCCTCTCGCGATCAATGTCTAGGATTTGGATTGTGAATTCAGACTTCATGATTCTACTTCGTCAAGTCTTCGAACTTGCACAAATTCAAAGTACTGAAGCACTCCATGAATATCCTCCTCATAGCTTTACCAAATCTGATGGTCTGGAATCACTCAACTCCCTCTGGGACTAATCCTATCCACTGTCTTGGATGGGAACTTCAAGGACTTCTCTCCTTGAATGTTTTCCACCGTTCTTCCTCCTGATCTTTACTTCCTCGACTTCCTCTGAACAATCTCTTCGACACTTAGTCGAATCCTTGATCTGTGCATGCCTTGCAACATATTTTCATTCACAAGTTAACCCTCCTTGTGGATGGCCTCACACTCCTTGTGACTATCCTCCAACCACTTTCTGTCTCTCGTGACTAAAATCATGTTATCCCTCCTGATATTTCAAGTCTGAAAACTCTATCATGCACTCCTTGCGGACATCAATGCACTCCTTGTAGACATCAATGCAATCCTTGCAGACATAAGCTTCACTATCTCTTTTGAGATTTTGAGTCAAAACAGACTCGGTCTCCCACTCCTTGCGGACACCATGGACACCTTGCACTCGCTCAATGAAGAGAAACAAATTGAAAATTATTCACTCTTCACAGTGACTGATACATTCAACAAAGAAAATGCAGTCATGGATACAAGAACATGAAATAACATAGTGTTGAAATTAAATAAAAGGTCTACCATTCACTCAGATAGATATACACATAACAACATATTTGGGACAATGTGTCTCTGTTATATTCATCCAACTAAAACTTACATACATTCATAAACTATAAATCAACTATCCTCTATCAACAGCCTTCCAACCGTATCCATCAACTAACTCTACTAGAAATAATACAAATCTATATACAAAGAGGTGCTCCTCAAGCTTCTCCCTCCAAATATTCAATGCTATCTAATCAAAATTAAATGCTATCAACTACTCATCATTTATTACAATGAATATTGAGTCAAACAGATAAGAGCTCAAGCTCCCAATCTGTACTGCGATCCATCTCATTAAAACAAAATACATCTCCCCATCGATATTACATGATGGCTCAACCTTCGATCATTAAAATTTTTCACAATTCAAAAATCTTTGTCAGATATTACATTAATACATTGATATTTGAAATTCAAAACATTTCAAAATATGTGCTAGTGTTCCCAATTGTCTTCTACGCTTGAGCTTTGATGGCGATGCTCCTGCATCATATATTTATGCAATGTTGGGTAGCAGGGTGGTATATGTCTCCACTACCTACAAATATCACACCATTCCACCCGAGGCCCAGTAAAAAATGGATTCGATGCACCCATCTCCGTATAATTTCCCAACATACGACACTCATCCCTGCAGTGAACTTCTGATCGACACGTTGTGCACCATACATTCTCATGCACCACCTTTTCCTTTTTCATATCTTGCAACTACATTGTCAAGTTTTCAAGTTGGGATTGGAACTACACAAATCTTGCGAATTTTTCTCCTCCTCATGGTGTAGCCTCCAGATGCATTGCAATCTCCACCGCCTTTGCATGAGTTGCCATCTTTTGTTGGGTAAGTGAAACTCGGATATGGGGAAGCATCCTTGCAATTAACCATTATATATGTTGTAGGTCCTAGATTTAAAACGATATCATGTCCAACAAGATCTTGAATTGTTCGTTTTAATCCCATACGGTCTGTCCCAGTTGCTGCTTGATCTCCTTAATCTCCATAATGCATTGAGATTCTGACTTAGGATTCTGGAATTCCTTAAGAAAATATCTCTTAATTTCTATCAGGGACCTTGTATATCTCATTGGCATAGTCACCTTGTAATTCATGTACCATGTCAGGGATCTATCCCTGAAGGTGGTCTCCAACTATGCAATCCTTGATGCTCCATCTGTGATCCTCTTCATAGACCATATAACTTCGCACATAAACCAATGTTAATTTTCATCGTCCTTACCTGTCCCATGGAATATGGGTAGCCTCATATTTGTGTCTTGATTCACCATCCTCATTATAAGACTGTGTCCTCCTGACTAATTTCTTGGTGCTGGGGATCTCGGTACTGACAATCTCCCTCACGAAGTATTGTTGAATTGGTCCTCTTCTTCACTCATATTTCCTCTCCTTTATTCTTCTACTCTTTATTATACCCCTATTGATGTGCTATCTATTGTTCTTTCCTATCATTTACAAATGTGAAAGGGGTGTGGTTCAAAGCAGGGTACCTCCATTTTCTTCCATCATTTCTTGTGAGGGAACCCAAAGAGTTTCCTACCTACAACCATGCAAGACCATCCACTATCGCTAACTCCTCTTCCCCTCCTCTTGGATTACCTTCACCATCCTCTCCTACCTCTATGACTCTACTCTACGACTCATATTCCTCTGAAGTTGCGACATATTCCTTTGAAGTTGTGACATCTTGCAACAACCAAGGGGGTCAAACTTCGTCTTCTCAACTCCTACTACCACTACTTCTGGTACCTTCATTGGATACCCTACTTCTAACGTTGCGCCTCTTTGCTGGCCTATCTTAATCTTTGCTCCTCTTTGGAACAAAAACCACTCTTTCACTTCCTCTTCATTCTGGGCCTGACCCCTCATCTCACACCCTTTTATATGTTCTTTCCTCTCCTTTGTTCTGATTTCCTCCTTAGCTCAAGTCTTCGTGCATATCTTTAGACCCTCTCTCTCCTCTTCTCTTCTAGGTCCATTATCTCCCTCACCTCATCTCAACATATTTTGGTTCCTCCTCAATGGATCCATATCATCTTTCTCTTTCCCCCCTTTTTTTCATCCCCCCCAGTGCTAGGGGAGTCTACTCAGCCATCTTATCGGGATCCATGCGCATCAACCCTTTCTCCACGAACAACATCTTGATCCACAATGTGATTTCTTCTAGCATCCTTTTATGAGGACCTTCAACAAACTTTGTTTCAACCTTGTTGAAAGAATCACTTTATTCTACAAAACAATCGATAATATAACCTTCCATCAGTCGAGCAAACTAGAAACCAATTGCTTGATCCCACTTATTCTCCAATACCTTCATCCTATTAACTTTAGTCTAGTCCTAGACCAACAGTTCTTGAGGCCTCAAAGAAATATTAGTAGCAGTTTTCCTCTTCAAAATTTCATACAATAAATATTGAAATTGAACAAAGAAAATTTCATGCACATTAGTGTAGATATACCTATCCTTCCATTGTTTCACATTGGTGATCATACCTTGAGTTTCTTGCCAAGAAAAATTATCTTCTTTCCCAATTAACCAATCTTGTTTTTACTCCTAAGATGGATACCACCTCATTCTATGACTTCATCATGTAATATAAAACCTTCAAGTCCCAAAAACAAAACCATTTGCTGGGTTCATCCATAGTTGACCAACAAAAAACCCAAGGCATTGACATATCAATCTGTTAAAGTTTCTGCTATTATTAGGTTACTTTCAATTTACTAGATAACAATAGCAAAGACAGGATCAATGAGAGAAACAAAATCACAAGAGTACACAAGAATTTATCCTGGGAAACCCTCAAGGGGAAGAAAACCTAGCAACACTTCATTAATATAGATAGCCAATATAATGCCAAGATAATGAACCATACAATAGAGAATATCCAACACTGAGCAAAACACCTCTCTCTCTTCCTTCTTCTGGCAACCGACAACTGTAGCTTCCTTCAAAACTTGTGCACTAGATGAGTGAGCTGAGAGTGTGTATAAATGAGGCACTGACCTCTCTTATTTATACAATTCTGGCACGTGTGGAAGTGTCTCTTCATTGGCAGGGCCGACTTCTTCTTCTGGGTGGTTATAACCTCCTTTAATATATTATGGGGCCTCTTTAATATATTCTGGGGCCGAATTCTTATTTAGCCTATTACAATTAAGGTTTGACCAATCCACAAAAGGGGATTTGGTCATTTACAATACTCAACATGATCAATCCACAAAAGGGGATTGATCTAATCAATAATAAATATATTTTATCTTTATCCACAAAAGGGGATAAGAATATTCTTTGCAGTTACACAATATTTTAACACTCCCTCTTAACAAGAAGGATATTCTTTATCTTTTGACAGGTCACCGGATGTCAACATCAACTAGGTAGCATCATCCACTGGATAACATCATCAAATAGGCAACTTCATCAACTGGCCAACATCATCGACTGGATAACAGGAGGCATCCACTTGGTCATATGGCATCATGATCACTGACTAGCATATCTATAAATCATCAGAAGTTTTGTTCTCTTTATCTTCACGCAGAAGATACTCTTTCTTTCGTTTATCTTCACGCATAAGATACTTCTTTCTTATCTTCACACATAAGATATCTTATCTTCACACAGAAGATGTATTATCTTAATAGAGAAGCTATTCTATGAGTTTTTCCATTCCTTTTATGTTCTCCCTTCTCTTGTATTCATCTATCTCACCCATCCACTGGGGAGGACTACTACCATAGCTTCACTCCTAGTCATCCTACATGAACTAGAGAAGCTAAGATGCTATCCTGGGAAAGACTCGACTCCTTTTCCATGATCTGCAAAGGATCACAACACAAACCTCAATAACCAACTAACCATTCCACATGGTCAAGGTTTGTGTTCCAGGCTACTCAATCCTTGGCTAGAGGAGAGTATCTTCCTGCTGCCCCTTGGAGAAACATCCACATTCCTCTCTACGAGGGTGGTCACACCCCTCTCTACGAGGGTATTATAGCATGTCCCTAGAGTATCCAAAACTAAACACTTGGACAGAGTTCAACCTTGGAAAATTTCTCATTCCCCTTCTCCACGAAGGTCTCTTCCTTCTCTACAAAGGTCTACCTGTGAGATTGCTCATTCCTTCTCTACGAAGGTCTCTTCCTTCTCTATGAAGGTCTAGCTATGGGATCTAATAAATATCTTATAGTCCAAAATCTTTCAATGGTATAATACCATGCTACCCATCTGTTGGGCACCATCCATCTATTGGATAGCTTTCATATTGATCAAAATATCTAGGCACCATCCATCTTCTTTTATAACTGCATCAAATCATGATCCTTCATTTCGAACTCGGAGACATGGCTCCCTCTTGCACCAAGCTAATAGCTTCTAGTGATTATTCTTGAAGTTTTCTTCTGTAATATCCTATGTGCCTTCTTGAGTTCGAATATTTCTTTCTTTCTGTCTTCATACTGGATCAACCTTCTCCCTTTGCATCTATAATAACGGTACTGGAGCAACCTGTAGTTACCTGCATCTCATCCACTATATCTGAGTATCCATCTTTTTCTTCATCTTGAATATTTTTGTTCTGCATCTTTAGGAGCCTCCTGCTCCTATATGAATATCAGATATTGTCCGGTCTTCATTGACTGTCACCATATCATACGTCCTTGTTGTGTTGTCTAACTTCTGCAATTCACGACATAAGTTCTTACTTCCGATACTTGTAAACTTACTTACAATATGCTTTCTTTGTCACTCTCATGAGTGATCATACATGAAATAAATATTTTATCTCTTTCTTCATCCTCTTATTTGATACTTCCTTCATAAGTCTGCATAGACACTGAAGTAAAATGAGGTTAATTAACATTCTCACAAAAATCTAACTTGTAATGATAAAGTATTGAAGTAAACAAGATACTAGAAATAAACATGGATACTTATCTTTTGTTTTTGTGTGGGGAGGCTCCACGGATTCCACCATTTGCTATCTTTCTTCAAATCAACTATCTTCAACTTAAAGTGCATAATCCTTAATTTATGCTAAATCTTTCTTTGAGGGAGGATATTCCTCTTCCTCTGCCACATGTGCTTGATTCTTTCTTTTCCCTTTTCCTTGAGGACAGTCATAGGAAAAGTGTCCCAACTTTTGACAGTTGTAGCATCTGATCTTTGAAACATCTTTCTTCTTGTCTGGAACTCTTACGGAGTTAGCTTCTTTATTGTTCCTTCTGAAGAAACTTCTTTTGTTCTTTTGAACTGTAAGAGCTTCCTCTTTGTCAACAATTAATCTCTTATGTTGGTCTGCAAGTCTAGATTCTTCATGTGTGTAATCTGCCCATAACTTATCAAAATTGGGTAACTTGCTTCTTGCACACACTCCTTGTACAAAAGGAATCCAAAATGTTGGAAACCCATTTAGGGTTGTGGTTACAAGCTCCTTATCACTAATGACATCTCCAATAGCTGCAAGCTGATCTCTGATATGAGAAACTCTCATAAGGTAGGATGTGACAGATTCTGAGTTGTCCATCTTCATATTACGAAGCTGATTTCTTAATTCAGGATTTCGGCTAATGTCTTTGCTTTCATATAACTTGTTGAGTGATTCATACATTTGCCTTGTTGTCTGTAGTTCGGATGTATGAGGGATCAAGTGATATTTTACTAAATCTGACACGATTCTATTTGCTTTCTTTTCATTCTTCTTATGCTTGGTCTTTTTCTCTTCTTCATCTGGTTCTGGTACACCCACTGTAACATGTTCTAGGAGATCATTCTCGTCTATAATCATCTGCAACCTATGCTTCCAAGATCTGAAGTTTCTAGATCCTTCCAACCTGTCTTCTACCCTCATGCTGGTAGCCATTCTTTCTTGTAGAAGAAACCCTATCCTTCCGGGCTATAGAGATAATAAAAAAATCAAATTACTTGGATCTGAAAACTGAACTCACCAAAAGATGCGTTGGACTGAGGCGAGTAGCCTTGTGTGTTTAGATTTCAGAAAATCCAACTTTTACCCCTCCAAACTTGATATGTGGATTTCTGGACTGGTGCTTCTAGTTTTCTGGTACTTCTGGTACACTGGTACTTTTGGTTTTCCAATACTTTGTGAAAACTAGGGTTTCACTTTCTGGGAGATCTAGCCACTGAAAAAGTGCGCTGAAGATGCCAAAATGTTCCTTGAGGTAGGGCACACCTTTCTAGATGGATTTGGAGCTGAAAACCTTCTTTAATGAAAAACCCTAATTTTCATGTACGACAACAATGACGTTTTTCTTTTTCCTGTGAAAGATGCTCTCTTAAGCTTACCTCTGATACCATGTTAAAGTTTCTACTATTATTAGGTTACTTTCAATTTACTAGATAACAATAACAAAGATAGGATCACTGAGAGAAACACAATCACAAGAGTACACAAGCATTTATCCTGGGAAACCCTCAAGGGGAAGAAAACCCAACAAAACTTCCTTACTATAGATAGCCAATATAATGCCAAGATAATGAACCAGACAACAAAGAATATCCGACACTGAGCAACACGCCTCTCTCTCTTCCTTCTTCTGGCAACCGACAATCGTAGCTTCCTTCAAAACTTGTGCACTAGATGAGTGAGCTGAGAGTGTGTATAAATGAGGCGCTGACATCTCTTATTTATACAATTATGGCACGTGTGGAAGTGTCTCTTCACTGGCAGGGCCGACTTCTTCTTCTGGGTGGTTATAACCACCTTTAATATATTTTGGGGTTGACTTCTTAATTAGCCTATTACAATTAGGGTTTGACCAATCTGCAAAAGGGGATTTGGTCATTTACAATACCCGACATGATCAATCCACAAAAGGGGATTGATCTAATCAATAATAAATATATTTTATCTTTATCCACAGAAGGGGATAAGATTATTCTTTGTAGTTACACAATATTTTAACACAATCCTCAGTCAAAGGTTGAAGAAGGTCTCACTCGATATTCCATGAGAATCATAGACACCATTTGGTCTTGTGTCGGTGATGAAGGGTTAAATTACACAAAGAATCCACTTGGGTTGACATTCATACATTCCATTGCAACAAAATTAAATATTAACAACATGTGACATTAACATATACATTCATTGAATACATAATCAACACAATAAACAACATGAATGACCATAGCTTGTCTTATTTCCATTCACATAGTAGCATACATGGACCAAGAAACTCATAATTCATTAGAAACAACTCCTTGCGCTCTCATACATTCTCTCAGTAGTTTGTTACAAGGAGCCATGTGCTTTCTCCCATACTCTACATGTATTACTAATATGAATCTATTGCAGACTTCTTACAAAACTAGTTCTAGCTACATACAAAACCCAAAATCACCATCAAACTCTTACAAAACATAGTCAAACTCATTTCACAATTGAGAGAACTCAAAGCGAACCCACTAAATGAACAACGATAAACAACCTCCTCCATGTCATCAATGATCTCTTTTTGTTTCCTTCTTTTCTCTATCACTTTGTCACTTTTAGCTCTACTCCACTTGCTCTACTAACTGCCAGTCCCACACGCTTCCACCACCTGCATGTATCATGTATTATTCAAGTTATTTTCGGCACGAAATGAGAGAAGATATATAACATAGAAATATACAGAGATATTGCAAGAGATCCAATAATAAAATAGAGATGTATTAGATATATAACAAGAGGCACATATATACAGTAATACACAATTTCTATTAATGAGCGAAATGTACAAAAAAATACAGAGTGAAAGACTCACTAGAATGGTGGCAGCTTATCTCTGAGAAGAGATGTGAAGGTTACTCACATTGGCAAGAACATGATTACAATGAGGCTCTAAAGGCCTATTTAACATAAAGAAAATAAAAAACCCTAACCCCGGAAGATGAAAAGCCAATAGTTTTGTGGACTCTGTTTTGGGTAGTTTGGTGTATCAACTTCCTGGGGGCATAACTTTGGCATACGATCTCTGTTTGGAGAGCACGATAGCTCATTGTAAAGGTATAGTCAATCCTGAAAAAATTTCATTTATGCCTTCAAAATGGCCTCAAAAGTTTAGGAATTGAAAAATTGCTAAAAATAGTAAGTTTCCAGAAGACTGTTTTGAGCCGGTTGGAATAGGTGGGTGGCCATCGATATCCACCTGGATTAATGTATCTCTTGATCTCTTGTGCTTCCTGAGTTAATCATTCATGAAGATTTCTTGAATCTCCTCTTCTTGATTTTGGTAGTATATTTTTGATTGATCATGCACATTGTGTAACTTTTGACTGAAGCACACACTTTATGTCATCCATTGTGCAATTTCTTGTGCATGTGAAAAGCTATAGTGCACACATTTGTGCGCGCGTGCAATCTTTACCCAAAAACTTTGGGTGCCAACAATATTCTAATTAGGCATCTCAATTTATCCTGTTGATAAGTACTTTGGTGTTCATGATAGGAAGTCATTATGATAGGATTTCATTATTTTAGTGAATGCCATTATTTTCATGTTTAAGAAATGGATTTATCTTGTGAGTGGGTTTTGTATTATTATGTATTTAAATGTGTAAAAAATATTTGATATATAATTAATAGTTTATGAATGAATAAGTTTTAAATATGAAGGTTAAATTAAATGTACATAATAAATAATTAGGTACATCTCTTATCAATTTCAACAAAGTTACCAACTTAACGAGAACTCTCGAGAGTTCCTGTTTTTTTAGAGTGATTATTTTTATCTCCGAATCAAAAAGTGGTGCTACCGATAGCACCATTTTTTGGAGGATGACTAAAATTACGACTTGTTTGAAATCATGATCTTTACAAGATGAAAATACCTTAAAACTGACCCTCGAATCTATGGAATGTGTTTCTTTCTTTAGTGAAATAAAAGTTACAATTTTTTTTTGGGAAAAAATTACATTAAAAAAATAAATCAAAAAATAACAAATGAACAATAATCCATTTTTTCATTAAAAAGAAAAAAAACATATTTTCATAAAAATGGAAAATAACCTTTTTTTTCCATTAAAAATGACATAAAAAACCCATTTTCCCATTAAAAATGAAAACAAAAAACACATTTTTTTCAAAAAAAAAAATACAAATTAAAAAAATAAATAAAGAAAAAACAAAAACAAAATAAAAATAAAAAATTGAAAGAAAAATTTAAAAGAAAAACTTAAAAGCCTTCGCCAAAACACACAATTAAAAAAACAACAACAAAAAATCTAGAATCTAAAGAAAAGTAAAAACAAACTATTAAAACAATTTTTTTTTTTGTAAATTCTGGAACTAATCTATTAAAAATACAGTAGAGATACAATCAAAGAGTCACAATGTTTATCCCTATGAATGGAAAAAACTGAGGCCTGCCCTTATTGGGAAACCAGGATGGAAAAAGACTTGATCATCTTACATTCCCTTTGGTAGGAAACCAGGCTTACAAAAATGCTGAGAGCTATTTATCTGTTTTCTTACTAACATAAGACCAAAAAAAAACTTGAAAAGTCCTAAATGAAAAAAGACTGAAAAATAACAGAAGCCTAGGAATCAAGTGTGCTTTCTAGTCACAATGGGAGGGTCATCCAGAAGAGTCTCTTCTACAATGGGGCAACCCTCGAAATCCCTCCCGCTGTCGCTGGAGGAGATAGAGCTTTCCGAGCTTGGTTCCTTGACCAGGAGGTTTACGTTCTTGATAAAGGGAGCCATCAATGAACTGTGCTTGCTGCGAGTGGTCTCAACGATTGGTTTGATGTAATTCTCCTGAGGTGTCGAGGTGCTAGGGTGGGCCGCAACAGGAAACATATGTGTGCGAGGGGAGGGAGGAGCTGATGGAGGAGGACAAGCTGTAGGGAAGTGGGGTGAGTGAGGTAAACTACGAGGGATCTAAAAAAAAACGCCCGGGAGGCTGAGGAGGGTGCGTGAGAGAAGGTTTTTTACCACCTAGTAACCACGACGGTGTCTATAGGTGCGACCAGATAATGGGAGGGAGCCTTAAATCTCCTCTTCCAAATCGTCTAGTAGCTTCCACAATGAGTTGGGGACCAAGAGGTCGTAGCCGTCCTGGTTGGTTAGGAGGGGCAGGGGAGGATTTTTGGAAGCTCGCTCACCATGACCACTTTGCCCCAAGGTGGGGGTGGCACGCTTGCAGGGAGGCATGAGTGAGGGACTGTGCTTGCAGGGTGCTGCGAGGGGGGAGAGCCACCATCGATTGTAAAGAGAAGAGAGTTTCCACCCGTGGAGAGCAGAGAGCTAGCTCGTGGAGGAAACAAAGGAAGAATGATAGGAGAGATCGCAACTAGCAGAGTGATAAGCGCCATGTGGAGGGGGGTCAAATATGACACCATTGATTATGCCAACCTTTGCAAGTGCGTGGACTAGTGCGACGTATAATAGCCATGCAGGTGGGGAGAGGGAGCCATAGTCAGAGTAACGGAACGATGTCTCGAGACAGGAGGGCAA
>ML782029.1:221898-232737 GCA_009831015.1 Picea engelmannii
AAACTAAAAACTTAAAATTGAAAAAAATTAAAAACAATAAAAATTTAAAGTAAACTAAAAATAAAAATAAAAAATAAAAACGATAAATATTAAAACAAAAATTAATTAAAAAAAAAATTAAAATTAACAAAATTTAATTTAAAGAAAAACTAAAAACCAAATTTTAAAAATTAAAATCATTGAAAATGGGAGAAGGGGTGGGGGCAATGCATCCCTCTCCCGGAGCGGAGGGGAGGGTGATTCATTCCCTCCACCCCCATATCCACAACTATGTGAGAGGATCTGGTGGGGAGGGGTGATGTGTGTGCATCACCCCCCATCCCCATCTCCCATTTTCAATGATTTTGATTTTTAGTTTTAATTTTTTAAATTTTTGTTAATTTTAAATGTTTGATTTTGTTAATCAAATTTTGTTTTAATTGTTTTTTGTTTTTAATTCTTTTATTTTTTCGTTTACTTTTATATTCCGTCTTTATTTATTTATTTTTATTTTTTTGTGTGTTTTTAATTTTGTTTTTTAGATTTTGGATTTTGTGTTTTTTTTTTATAAGTTTGTGTTTTGGCTAGTATTTTTAATATATTGTTTTTTTGGTTTGTTTGTTTGTTTTTGTTTTTTTTTTTCTTTTTAAATTTGCATTTTTTTAATTTTAAATGGAAAAAGAGTTTATTTATTTATTTATTTATTTTTTTTTATGAAAAATGGATTATTGTTCATTTGTTATTTTTTGATTTTTTTTTTTAATGTAATTTTTTTCCCCCAAAAATTGTAACTTCTATTTCATTAAAGAAAGAATCACATTCCATAGGCATCCAATGCATAGATAACTTTTTTTTAATGTAAATTTATTAAAAAAGGTTAACTAATTAATTTTTAGCTAACATCACTTTTGATTTAGGAGTTAATTTCAAGTGTTTTTTTTGCAATGGTATTTGTTGTCAAGGCCACAGTCCCAATGAAGTCATAGTTTTAACTCAAAAAATAAAGATGGTTCTACTGGTAACATCATTTTTCGATTCGACAGTCAGTTTTAAGGTTTTTTCATCTTGTAAAGGCCATGATTTCAAACAAATTGTAATTTTAGCCTCCCCCTAAAAATGGTGCTACCGGTAGCATCCCTAAAAATGGTGCTACCGGTAGCATCACTTTTTTTATTCTAATGTTGATTTTGATGTTTTTAAAGAAAAAATATGGGTTTTAGGGCTAGAGTTATCGTTAAGTTGGTAACTATGTTTTTCCTTAATTAATTGGTTATTATGAGAATTCGGGTTTTCAAGGATGCTAAAAATTGCAAAACACTCTCTTATTTTATCAACTAAGAAATTAAAGAAGAGAAAATGGTGCTAGTTTTTTATTTTTATTTTATTTTTATAATATAAAAAAATACACATTTCATATTAAACTATTTTTCATAACATGCATATGTTTCATAATGCATTCAAGTTTAAGTATAAACTGTTGATTGGGTTTAGCTTGGGTGGTTGGGAGGAATGATTGTTATCCTCCCCACTTAGGTTAATTTCTCACAAGTGACATGTTGAGCTCTTAACAAACATATTGTTATAATAACTTTGAGCTCTCTTATTGTGATCCTCGAAATAAGAATAAGTACTTGGTGGTTTTCCCTAAACAATATAATTAAAAAAAAAACTACAAATACAAACAAATATAACCTATAACACACATCTATACATATACACTACATTTATATTTATTAATTATATTTTTAATAATTAGTTGAATGCATTGTGAATGCCACTTTTAGCAAGATAAGTGTACATTGAATTTTGATGTTATGTTTTTTTTTTGTAAGTGAGTGTGAATTCATGTATTACTGAGAGAAGTTATGATACAAAAAATAAACGGGGAGTCCCTTGATCTGCCAAAAAGGAAACTAGATCAGGGATCCCAGAGTTGCATTGTCTAAGATAGCAGGGGGAGGGCTGGGCCACCACCATGGGAAATCGACCCAGTCCTCCGAAGACCATTTTGATAAACTGAACCATAACATATACAAAAGACATAACCATAAAAAAGGGGTAGATCCTACACTGAATACAACTTGACCAGGGGCTTATCCTGTGCTAGTCTAGGATGATGAGATGCCTTTCGTCTCCATCCTTTCTAGCCTCGTTCTCCTTGCTCTGCTCCACCGTGCACGTCTTTCTGACACAAGATGGTGTTTCACTCCGGTCTGCTAGAGTGATGCCCATGTGGTGGACATAGCATAGGTAAAGGTGGAATTGGACTGCCATTTGTTCCATTTTTTCCTTCTGGCTCCTCTGGTCTTCAACTGGTCCTTTTGCATTGGCCTCCAGGTTGCTAAGGCGACTCAGAATTTTTGTAAGCACCTTCTTGTGGTCCCTAATTTCTTCCCTACTGGTCTCTTTCCGGTCAACACTCATCTTTCCTATAAACATTTTTGTTCGCCAGGCCTCCTCCATCGTTTTTTGGTAGAGGGTTGTTCTAGGCTATGTGGCCCCTAGGTCCCTTATTCCATCTGCTTCCTGAATTAGTTCCATCCAGGCTTTGCCCTTGCGTATGGTGTTGATTTCTCTCTCCCACCTGTTGATGATCTCTTTTCCCTTTGGATCGACCTGCGTGAGAAAGTTACCCTTGGATTCTCTAGCCGCTTGCTCCATCCTTGTAATCCTACGAGTGCTTGGCGGAGGTTATTTCCCCTAGGGGCCTCTCTTACTATGGGTTTTCTTCATTCATAACATCTCATCTTATTTGTGGTGGTTTTTTCTTTGGGTTCTTCTCCTGTTCCTATTCACCCCTTCCTGGTATGTAAGATGGCCTCTATAATTGCTTCTCTCCGGTCTATGGCTATTCCTGGTGTTTCTTATTTTATGGGATATCCTCGGCTGTGGGCTTGTCCTGGAAATCATGGGCCACTCATAAAGGTGTACCTTCTGGTCCTTTTTCATTGTTTAAGAGTGTGTGCTCTTGGTAGCTTTGTCATAATCCCTGCGCCAATCCTTTGCTCTGCATGCTGTACGAAAATCATTACCACTCCCTGTATCTATACTTGGGTGAGGTGTACACATACTTGGCCATGGAAAACCCTTTTGTTCTTTGTCCTTTGCCGCCCGTTGATTATATTTTCTGTTTTCCCACAAGCAACCCCTGTACTTCTTCCTATTGACAGGACTGTGGTGCCGTACCTCCTCTTTTTGTGTGAGATGGATCTACATTGTAACTCGTGTTTGAGTGGTGGGATATCAGATTCTGTCTAGATCCTACGTGCCCTTTAGTCATTCCCACATCTCCATCCTCGATGTGGTAATCCGTACTTTGGATGTTGTCACAGTCTTTTGCCGCTAGTTGGATGCAGTCTGTTCAGAACTGACCATTCAAGATGTTACTCCAGATGGTGTCCAGTTCTGGTCCTTCCTTTTCGACCCCATTGTTATAAATTCTGTCTGCCAGTCCATTTGTTGACCTCCGTACCCAACGCAACTCCACTGTGATCCCTGTCTGCAAGTGCTCCTTATTGTTTTGCAGGGAATGTGCCAAGCGCCACTGCCTCTGAATTTTTCCCACTCTGGTACCATTTTGGAGTCTCCTTATTGTGTTGATAACTAGTGTGGAATCTCCTTCCACTATGGCGTTTGTTATCCCTTCCTGGATTAGAATATTGAGGCCGATATCCAAGGCTCCGAATTCAACGACGTTGTTGGTTGAGTTTCCTAGACTCCCAATGTACAGTCGGATGTTATTTCCTTTACTATCCCTGATTTCTCCTCCCATTCCTATTCGTCCTGGTTTACCTTTCGACGCCCCATCGAAATTTATCTTGAGGGAGCCTACTGGTGGTGGTTTCTAGTTGCGCTCACCTACTTGGAGTTGCGGTGGCCGTCTTACCTGATTGGGGTTGCATCTGTATTTTAGGTGGAAGGCTTCTAGGATTCGAGAGTCCTAGTCTGTGAGTTGCGCTCTTCCTGTCTGGCAGTTGCAGCTCTGTACCGTTTCTCTTGTCATGGAGATTATTTTTTCCTTTATCTTCCCTTCCGACCAGCTTTGGCTCCTGAAGATGCATTGGTTCCTTTCCTTCCATATTTCCCATATGATCATTCCTAGGATTAGGGTCCAACATAGATTCACCTCTTTGTTTTTGTTGTAGTTCACTTTCCAGATGTTGATAGTTGCAGATATGTTACCTCGAATCCTATTGGACTGTCGGAAGTTACCTGCCGCCTAGTCCCAAATTTCTGCTGTGTAGGTGCATTTGTCAAGGAGATGGTTCATTGTTTCTTCCTTGGCTTGACAGAGGTGACATATGGAAGGACATATGAATTCCCTTTTCCTTAGGTTTTCCCAAGTTAGAATTCGGTTGTGGAGTATTAAACATTGGAAATTTTTTATTTTTGGCCAATGGGGGTTGTTCCGAAGCTTATCCCATTGTTGCATCGGGTATTCTTGATCCTGGTCTATGATATAGTTTCAAACTTATTTTAGATTGAATTTCCCGTTGTCTTTTTGTCCCCATCTCAGCTGGTCATTTCCTTCCATGACTGCTATTTTTCGTCTCCCCAATTCCTCCTTCACTTCTTTTACTGTTGTTGCAGTTTGGTCTCTATTATGTGGAGTGAGAGTGTCCCAAATTCTCTATTTGTTGCAATTTGTTTCTTGTTTCCATTAATGGTAGCCTCTAGTTTTGCCTTGCACGATCAACTCCTGTTGGAGTTCCTCCCTATTCGGGTTCTCCATTCTAGGTTCCTGTTGCCAGGTGTCCTCCCTGAATTTGTCTTTTCTGCCATTCCTTATTTCCCAAAAGATGTGTGTCTGAATCCAGGCTTTATTGCGCCAGGCTAGGTTCCAAATGCATGAACCTTCCCTGGTGCCTCTGAAGCAGATTCTGTCCTGGTCGCATATGTCCGGGGCATACTTTTCCTTCCATGGGTTTACCCATGGTGTAGTAGTTTCTTTAACCCAACGCCACCAAAGTTTCACCCCGTAGGCGTCATTGGTCACTTGTGGGTCTTGTAGCCCCATGCCTCCTTTGCTTTTTGGTTTACAGACGTTCTCCCAAGCCACCAGGGCCCATTTTTTATTTGTTTCAGTCTCCTCGCCACAGGAAGTCCCTTTGGATGGTTCTTATTTTTTGTAGTATCCCCTGGGGTGTTGGGAAAAAGAACATCATATAGGTTGAAATTTCTTGCAAAATAGACTTGGTCAGAATAAGTCTTCCGACTAGGTTGAGGGATCTGTATGTCCAATTTTTCACTCGCTCCTGTAACTTGTTGATTATTCCTTCCCAGGTTGACATTTTGTAAGCTTTTTCTATTAGGGGAATGCCCAAATACTTAGTTGGGAGTGCTTTGCGTTCAAAGCCCACAATGTTGGCCAAATTTCTTTGGATTGTGGGGTTGGTATTGAAGAAGAAGATCATAGATTTGGAATGGTTGATCTCTGCACCCGAGGCTTCCCCAAACTCTTCTAGGATTCGTTTGTAGGTTTTTTATTCCTTGACTATGGGTATGCCATGAAGTAAGGTGTCATCCACAAACTGTTGGTGTGTTGAAGTAGGGCAATTTTTGAAAGGTTTGATACCTGTTATTTCACTTGTTGCAATTACGCTTTTTATGCTTCGATTGAGACCTTCCATTATCAGAATGAACAAGAAGGGGGACATCGGGTCTCCTTGTATGATGCTTCTCATGGGCCAGAAAGGTTTGGCAGGGGCTCCATTTATTAGTAGCGAGTAGCTTGTTGTGGATACTAGGCTGACTATCCAGCTGATCCAGTGCTGGGTAAAACCAAATGCTTCCAAAGTCTTGACCATATAGTGCCAGCTAATTTTGTCATAAGATTTTTCTAGGTCTAGTTGTATTATCATTCCCCCTCTCTTTTGAAGCTTCAGGGTGTGGATAAGCTCGTGGGCATGGATGATATTGCCCATTATTTGTCTTCCTTCCATAAAGCCTGCCTGTTCTTGTGAGACCAGTGTGGATAGGAGGGGTTTCAATCTATTTGCTATAACTTTGGAGATTGTCTTGTAAACCACATTGCTCAACGGTATAGGTCTGTAATGATAAGGGATTTTGGCTTCATTTTATTTGGCAATTAGTGCAATCATTGTATCATTTAGCGCTTTTAGAATGGAGGCTGACCTTCTAGAGTCTTCCACTACCCTATAAACGTCGTGTTTGACAATTTCCCAGCAGGCTTTGAAGAACTCCACTATGAAGCCATATGGACTTGGGGCTTTCCCATTGGGCATTTCCTGGAGTACTTGGTCAATTTACTCCTTAGAAATGGGTTTGTTTAAGTTGTTATTTTGTTCCTCGGTGACCAGGGGAGGGATATGCTGGATTATCCTTTGTATGGCCTCCGTTCTGTCTTGGTTGGGTTCCTGGGCTATCCCGTGGAAGTGGTTTACCAGATTAGTTTCGATCTCCTTATGTGACTTGCGCTCTATTCCATCCTGGTCCTTAATCTTCAGGATTTTGTTATGGGCTCTTCTGGCCATGGTTGTTCTATGAAAAAACTTGGTGTTCTGATCTCCTTCCCTTAACCATCAATATAGGACTTTTGTTGCCAAAGTGTTTCTTCCTGCTGGCATCGAGCTTCCCATTCCTGGGTCATCTAGATCTCTTCCTTTTTTCGATCCTCTATATAGCCCTTCGAAATGCAGGTTTCCTGGAGTTTTTTCATTTTTTCTTCTATGTTGTTTTTCTCTCAGTTTATATTCCCAAAAGTGTCCTTATTCCACTCCTTGAGCTTATATTTGACATACTTTAGTTTCTTATAGAGTTTGAACATCCTTGCCCCTTCTCTAATTTTGATGTTATGTTTTTAGAATAAATATAGACGTAAAAAAGGAAGATATAAATTTAAAATTTCTTATTATTAATTTTGAATCTAAATTATTAATATAATAATATTTTATTTAAATTAATAAATTTTATTTAATTTATAAATGTAATAAATATAAATATAAATTAATTAACTTTATTTTATCAATATTTATTTATTAATACAATTTTATGAAACATTAAATTATATGATGTATCATCGCAATGAATTAATATTTTTGTTTTATCAATATTTATTTATTAGTAAAATTTTAGGAAACATTAAATTATATGATGTATCATCACAATGAATTAATATTTCTCACAATGAATTAATATTTTTAAAATTTTTTATTAGCGATTTTGAAAATGGTGAAGTTATAATAACTATTCTTTATACATTATGCTTTTAATGAAAAATAAGATTTTGTATTATAGATTCGGTATCGTGATTTTAGATTTCATCATCAATAATGCATTTTTATTGTTAAATTTGAATTTAAATAATTGATATGATAACATGATGATGATGATTAACGTCCACTAAGACTTAATTGGTCTATCCGATCTTAAGAGGGTAAGTGATTACTTGTGATTCTTTAGAATTTTGTTTCTATGCTCGAAAAGCATTAAGAGAAGCTTTCCAAGATCACCATACTTTTGTTGAGTTAAGAGGTTAGGAAGGTTGGTAGTGTGATCAATATTTTGAAAATGAGATCTAATATGGGTATAGGCTGGACAATCTAAATCAACTATATATATAATTTTTTTTGAAAATTACTTATTAATAAAATCTTTAAAAAATTAATTATATAATGCATCATCATATGATGATTCCATATTTTTGGGGTGTAGGTGTGGAGGGATTATCATGGATTCCAAGGGATATCATGAACTTATTACGTTTGGGGTTTTGACATTGTTCCAAGTAGTGAAAGAAATGAGTCTACATTCTATTATAATAATAAGGAGAGTAAAAAATCATTATTAATTATATGATGCATAACTCACATCCATGTGACTATCATTTAGCGTAAATTTTGGGATTGGAATAGGCAAGAAACAAGTTTATTTTCCTCTATTATCTTCTATCATGTCTTGCATGAACTCAATAAAGAAGAATATTGTTGGGCCAACTATGGATTAAGGTTAAATTTTGGGGAATTAGTGGTTAATGGCACTTCACAACAACAATTCATCTCCTAAATCTCTTTAACTTCAATAACACGTCGCAAGATATTAAATTATCACATGGAAAGTCACACAGAAAGCTTCATCATCTATATAAGTTATCACATGGTGCACCTTCTATATCTCATCAACCATACAATTAGTAATATGAAGAGACAAGAGTATGCCGACCACATTCTCAAGCATTAACCTTGCATGATTATCTTCTATTGGCACTCATTTCCCTGGTTTGTTGACGGATAATGGTTAATTCTTTTGGGAGGTTCACTTGGGCATTCTTTAGTTCATTATTTTATGTTCTAGCGAATTGTTTTTTTTTTTAAATTTGTTTGGTGCAAGGGAAATTCTAGGGGAACCTCCCCCCTTAGTGGAATTTCAATGTGTAGAGCCTTCAGTGTTCTTAGACTGACACTGAATGGAAAGTTTGAGAGACATAAGAGTTTGTGGTTATCTAACCTTCGAGGAAATTTCGTGATTGGGATTTGAAGGGAGGTGTGTGTTGATATTATGTTAGTTTCGGGAGGTATTAACCTCCACGTGTAACCCTGACAAGAATTGAATATTCTGGAAAGCAAGAAGAAACCCTAAAGCTTTGGACATAACCCTAGAAGACAAGTCGGATAAAGAAAATAATTGATATTGAGTCTTTAGCCTCCAGAAAGAGAAGTCTACCTAGATAGCTAAGAAAGAGCAACATAAATACAGGATGCTATAGCTCATTTGTACACACACATCTCACAACTACAAAAATTTAGTAAGTGTCCACGTTTGGAGAGTAGTTTCAACTGAAACTACTGCAACTAGTATTTTTGGTTTTAGGCTTGGAATTTTTCTTGCTTATGGTTTGGAATTTCTGCCTTGTGCGCTATCTCTAGAGAGAGGTACACTACATTGATTCGCTATTGGATCTAGGGTTTGATTCCATAATTATTCTCTCTGTCAAGGTTAAGGTGCTCGGGGGTGGCTTTGGCCTATGGTTAGGTGACAATATTGCTATATTGTCTATGGTTAAACGAGAAAACCTATTATTTCTAACAGGTTATGGTCCCACACTATCTTTAGATAGTCTAACCGCTGGAAGATAGATTGGGAGGATTTGCTCAGTTATAGTTGTAGTCAAAGTTTTTGTTGTAGCAACGAAACTCTAACCCTCTTATTGAGGCACCTTAAGTGAAGATATTGACCTAATTTATGGATATCCTAGTGCACCCTAACCTAGCGCACCTCCTGGTACTCTCAGCAAGCTAAGATGTCAAGTTTGAGTTTTTGGTCAAAATCAAAGGTTGACCAAGTTAAAGCAGTCATGACTTACTCTATGAAGTCTGAAAACAAGTTAGAAGGGGCTTCTAACTTTATATCATGGAAGAAAAAAATTGATCTCATCCTTATCAAGAATAAAGTATTAGATGTCGTGAAAGGAAATATCGTGGAACCACAGTTTGAAGAAAGAAAAGAGAAGGAACCTCAGGACATCACGGTTATGTAGAAATTCAAGAACAATGACATGAATGCCATGAGTATCATAGTGGACTCTGTAAAAGACCACTTGATACCCTACATCTCTCATCTTGACTAATCTAAGAAGATGTATGATTCCGTAAGTAATATCTTCTCAGTCAGAAACATTGGATAAGTAATGAGTCTGAAGAATGAGCTTCGTGACATGAAAATGAATGACGATGAAAGCATAACATCATACTTTGTGAGAATCTCTTAGTTAAGAGATCAACTACAATCTATTGAAGAAATCATTTCAAGGAACTGGTAAATATAGCACTCAATAGCCTTCCCAAGATGTGGGATGCATTTTCCACAGGCATGAACACAAGAAAGGAATTTCTCACATTTGAAGAACTTTGGACAAGAAGAATCAAGGATTAGCACAAAAGAGAAATCCAAAAATAAATACGATGATCAAGCCTTCACAATAAAAATTCAAGAACTTCAGGAATAAGAGGAAGTTTGGCCTAAGGAAGGAAACAAATGAAGCATCAATTGTCGAAGAAAGGGAACCCTCAAAGAAGGCCAAGCAGTATAAAACAAACTTATTTTTCTAAGACAAGGCAACAATATTCTTCATAGTTCTTGTACATACCATGTTTACATAGTTTCTGTACATATCTTGCATATCTATTTCTTAGAAGATAATATGTTCAAGTGAAACAATACCTATGGAAGAATAACAAGATAAGGATTGCTATCAAGATGAATGCAAGTCAAGAAATACACATGAAAAGATGAAATACATTGACAATACTTGGTAATAATTCCCGTGGAAGCTATTACATAAGTAAAAGTTTCAAGATAATCCAAAATCAAAATCAAACTTGAAGAAACCCAAAAGAAGTCAACAATCAAGAGGAAATTAGAAAAAGACTTGTGACACTTTACAGAAGGAAATAAGGATGCATACGAAAGCGTGGACTCTCTTAGATGGAGGGTGTTGATTACAAAATTCCAAAAAAGAGCATGCATTCATGCATGAAGAAAGGATTATGAGGGAGATAATCCTAAATGATATGATCCATTGAGGATTATGCAGTATCTGTCCATGTTCCAATTGCAAGTAGCAACCATGATAAGAAACACGTGTTCAATTTGACTCTAGAAAAAGTCTTTCTCGAAAATAAGCCTTAAAGTATCCTTGGTTGTCCATATACATTCATGATCCTATGATGAAAGGAAGAAGTTGGAATCTTCAGGGCATATAGAATACCCCATGGACCTGTTAATGTTTATGCTATTATTATAGTTCTTTGCATTTCATAAAGATAAGAGCATAATAAGCACAAGATCACTGAGAAATACACATCCACAATAGACACAACATTTATCCTGGGAAACCCTCTA
>ML782029.1:238038-263984 GCA_009831015.1 Picea engelmannii
GGTTTCTTCCTTCCTCCTTTTGTATGAGTAGCTAGGGCTTGATCATCATCCCTTGCTAGTAGTGCTTCATGGTTGGTTACCCTTGTCTCTTCTTGGATGCATTCTTCCCATAGGCTTTCAAACTGTAGTTTCTCCTTTCTGCCGCATACGGACTGGATGAAGGCATCCCAAGGTCTTGTGAGACCATTTAGAGCTGTCATTACAAATTCATCTTCGTCGATGGTGTCTCCTATCGCTTTCAACTGTTCTTTTATTTCTGATATTTGAGAGAAATACTCTTGAATCATTTCTCCTTTCTGCATCTTGGTATTCTTCAACTAAGTTCTGAGATTCATCTTCCGATTGATGTTCTTTCCTTCATATAGTTTTCTTAGAGCATCAAACATCTCCTTTGGGGTTTCTTTTGATGATACATAAGGAATCAGGTGGTCTTTGATTGAATCTGCAATGATTCTCTGAGCCCTGATTGAGTCCTTCTGATGCTTTGCTTTCTCTACGGCATCTTCAGGTTCCTTCACATCTTCTTTGATAAATATTGATAGATCATTCTCTGCAAGGATCAGACCGATCCTATACTTCCAGGCACAGAATTTGTCTATGCCTTCCAATTTATCAACAAGCTTTGTGCTCAAAATCCGGTAACAAAAATGACCAAAAATTGAAAATGCTCAAAATCAAATTTTGATCTTACCAGGAGGTGCGCTTGGCTGAGGTGAGTAGCCTGGTGTCTTCATATTTGAGAAAATCCAAATTTTACCCCTTCAAATCTGCTATGCAGATTTCTGGACTGGTGCTTCTGGTACTTCTGGTACTCTGGTACTTCTGGTACTTCGGGTACTCTGGTTTTCTGAATTTATGGTACTTTGTGAAACTAGGGTTTCACTTTTCAGAGAATCTAGCCACTGAAAAGGTGCGCTCTAGGTGCCAAATTGATCCTTGGGGGAGGGCACAACTTTCTAGGGTGGTAGATTGCTGAAAACACTCTCTTTTTCAAAACCCTAATTTTTGGGCCCCGGTAACAGTGACGTTTTTCCTCTTGCAGATTGTGCTTTCTTCAGGTTGGCTCTGATTCCATGTTAATGTTTATGCTATTATTATAGTTCTTTTAATTTCATAAAGATAAGAGCATAATAAGCAAAAGATCACTGAGAAATGCACATCGACAATAGACATAGCATTTATCCTGGGAAACCCTTAGGGGAAGAAAACCCAGCAAAAACTTCCTTATCATAAATAGCTTATCAAATGTTCAAGAGATAACTCAACCAATACAGAAAATCCTCCTCCAAGAGATGCACCACCCTTCTTATCCTCTCACCAACTTGAAATTGTAGCTTGCCTCATAAGAGAATGAGCAAGTGAAGTGTGTGATAGAAGTGAGGCGCTAGCCTCTTATTTATACTAATCTGGCACGTGTGAAGAGTCACCAACTGGTAGGGCCGACCTCTCACACTGGGTGGGTAAATCCACCTTTAATTAAATTTGGCCCTTTCATTATAACTGTTGGGGCCGACTTCTTATTCTTTACATTATAATTGTCCAATGACCAATCCACAAAAGGGGATTTGGTCCTTATACAATTACCGACTTGATTAATCCTCAATGGGGATTAATCTAATAATAAAAATAATAATAATGACATGATTAATCCACAATGGGAATTTAATCCAATAACAAAATAATAAGAATGCTCTTCGCAGTTACATTATTTCAACAGGACCCAAGAGCTAAAGAGAGACACGAGGAAGAACATGAAGATTCCAAGAAAGAAATAAAAACAAGAACAACCAATTATTATAACAAGAATCACAAGACTACCAGCTTGGTTTAAACCCACTAAGAAGCAATCGAGCAGAAAAATGGAAGTTATGATAAAGAATAATTTATGTAAGAAAATGTGAAAAAGACTTATGAATAGAAGCATTTCAATATTAAGAGATTCTTCCAGAAGGAGGGAGAAGACTATGACAACAACTTGTTCTAGCAAATCAGATATACCTCTTGTAGTATCCATGGATTGGAATTTACATGTAAAAGACTGTTCTTCCCAATAAATTAAGTGAGAAAGAATATTATACAAGAAAGAGACTCATGTATGTAGATACAAGAAGACCTTGTATGGATTCAAACAACCCGATGCAAAGTATCTCATATACAACAGAATCATGGTGAAAAACTTTCTATGACAAAGATAGTGTATCCGAATAGTCACTCAAAATTCTGGGATGATGGATTGCTAATCCATGGAAAACTCTCACTATGACAAAAGAAGTGCTACTTGGATATGTTTTAGTTTGAGTCTTGCCACGATGTTATGAGCTAGTAGGAAACATAAGTGTTGAATTCAACCATGATATATTGTAATGATCAGATCTATATGAAGCCTTCAGAGAAAACCAATGTTCCATGATAGACTGAAGTACATTGAGATCAAGAATTATATTCTCCGTGATGAAGTCCAGAAAAGATAAGTGGTTCTCCAATATATCTCCACAGATGAGCAGATAACAAATATTTTGGTAAAGCCTCTATCCAAGACGAAAAGTTTGCGTACTCAAGAAACACGCTGAGGCTCATGGAGATGAATCCCTTATTGAAAAAGGAAGAGATTACTCCCAGGTTGGCAGGGAGAACTGATATGTTATTGATTTATGGACAATCATTTTCAGTTTGAAAAATGGTCCAGGATGAGCAGTTCCTTTCCAGGTCAGAAAGTGGTTTGAGATTTCTGATGGGTAGGCATTTTCTAGTTCGGAAAATGGTCCAGATTGGACAGTCATTTTCATAATGAAAATGGTCTGATAGATTGTTGATGTACCATAGACAATGATTCCCCTTCTGTCCAGTGTGGGGGAATGGTCTAGGACAGTCATTTTTATTGGAAGCCACTCTAAGTAGTGGTAAAGTAGAATGGTCCACCTCGTCGGGAAGTCATTCTTTCGAAGTTCACAGTTGTGAGCAGTTTTGAAGAATGCACATTTTGGAGGTTGGTGCAGGATAGTCATTTCCATTAGGAAATGGTCCTGATAGTCATTCCCTAGGGAAGACTCATTCTATCGAGGTTGCACTATGATTAGTGTCGGAGAAATGGACCAGTTAGGTGAATGGTCCAGATTCAACAATCAGGGACATGCATTCCCTAGGTAAGAATCATTTTCTCCAGGTTGCACTATGATTAGTGTTGGAGGAATGGCCCAGTTAAGTGAATGGTCCAGGATAAAAAAATCAGGGACAATTATTCTTCTATGCTTGAGAAGAATAGTCCAGATAGCCCATGGCTAATCTTTTACCTTATGAGGGTAGATGCTCTTTCAGATATCACATATGTGAGTGGAAGAATGGCCTAGATGACTTAGTTTATATCATGATATTGTTTTATGCAGGTTGATATCAGAGGATATGATTGTTGTGGAGACTATATGTCTCTGGACAATAGATGTATGCTACTGTGGTGGATGTGTTCCACTGGTTGTGACTATGCATCACTGATTAAATATATGTGTGCTACTTGGTGTCATTATGTACCACTGCATAGTAGTTCTGTACTACTATGGATAGACATAATTGTGTTCTCTTGAATGACATTGTTCCAATTTCCATGAATACTATTAGTAATGTTGGAAATGATTACTAGTTAGATGGATAATTAGTGTGTTGGTGGACAAATATTCTCTAGGCAGAAAATGGTCCAGAAAAATTATTCTTCTAGGATGTATGTCTAGATTAGAAGAATAGTCCTTGTAGCCCATGGTGTGTCTTCCAACATCTGTTGGAAAAATTATTCTTCTAGGACATATGTTCGGATTAGAAGAATATTGTATCACTCTGTGGAGTGAGTGACTTATTCAACATCGTGCTTTATTACTCAGATGAAGTATGGATTCAAAAGATGATGCAATTGATGCTATCAGATGATACTGATATTGATGATGGTGCTCGTAATTTGATCATAAGATAGCCTGTGTGGCTATGATGATGCTACTCGTTGAATGGTATGTTTGTGCTCAAGACCATTGTTTTCAATGCCTTCTTAGCTAGGAGGGAGTGTTGATATTATGGTATCTACGGGAGGTATTAACCTCCACGTGTAACCTTGACAAGAATATAATATTCTGGAAAGCAAGAAGAAACCCTAAAGCTTTGGACATAACCCTAGAAGACAAGTCGGCTAAAGAAAATAATTAATATTGAGTGTTTATCCTCTATAAAGAGAAGTTGGACCAAATAGATAAGAAAGATCAGTATACATACATGATGCCAGAGCTCATTTGTACACACACAACTCACAACTACAAAAATTTAGTAAGTGCGCAAGTTTGGAGAGTAGCTGCAACTGCAACTACTACAACTAGTATTTTCAGTTTTAAGCTTGGACTTTCTCTTGGTTATGGTTTGGAATTTCTTCCTTGTGCGCTAGCTCTAGAGAGAGGTACACTACATTGATTGGTTATTGGATCTAGGGTTTGCTTCCATAATTATTCTCTCTGTCAAGGTTAAGGTGCTAGGGGGTGGCTTTGATCTGTGGTTGGGTGACAATATTACTATATTGTCTATGGGTGAATGAGAACACCTATTATTTCTAACAGTGTGGACATTCCAGGAAGAGGGTGATCTTTCTCTTTTTTTTGAAGAATTTGGTTTTTATGGGTGCCAAATGGATTCTCGAGAGATCCAAGAGAAATTTCGTGCTATATTGTCTATGGTTGAATGAGAACACCTATTATTTCTAACAGTGTGGACATTCCAGGAAGAGGGTGATCTTTCTCTTTTTTTTGAAGAATTTGGTTTTTATGGGTGCCAAATGGATTCTCGAGAGATCCAAGAGAAATTTCATGCTCTTAGAAGTCGTTAGGAACATGTGCATTACACCAGATTCTCAATCTTCAATTTGGTTTCTAAATTTAATGAATTGGAAATTATATTTCAATGTAGGTGGCCATAATTATGGGATCTTTGTTGGAATTAAAGAAGCAATTAACAATAGTGGAAGTTGAGTGTAGTCTTCTTCGAGACTTGGATTTGAATTTATGCAAAGGTGACCAGTCCATAGCTTCTTCATAGAGGATGGAAGTGTTCTCGTCTAGAGGAGAGTTCAAGGGAGAAGAAACCGTGAATCAATTTGATAAGGAGAGGACAATAGTTGAATAGGAAATTGAACCCATAAACACAAATCTGGAAAATATTGCTAGTTGTTGTGCACTTTGTTAATTTTTAAGTATTTTCGAATTATTAAAATTCTAAACATTTATTATAGGGTATATAATATTAAGGAAATCTGGGCAATTTTCTATAGAGACCGAACCAACTTATGTTAAAGGCTTGTAGGAGGACTAGATATAGAGTGCAATGCAATTAGTTGTTTTTTTTGAAACACTACAATGATATAATAAAACTACAACATTTGTTATAGTTTTATTATAATGTACTTTACCAAGTTATTGTTAAAAAGAATAAAAAAAAAACATATATTCTCATTAAAATTTTTAAAATTATTTTTACTTATACCAAGAATAAACAAAAAAAACCTATAATCTAATTAATATTTTAAAATTTTTTCTTACTTATAAATAAGTATTAATATAATATTTTTAAAATTATTTTTATTTCTATATATAAAAGACTTTTGAAAATATATGAAGTTTTATTTATTATTTTTAATATATTAGGATTTTATAAAAAAAAATAATTAATTTTTTAAATAAAAAAATTGATATCAAGATTTTATTAAGTTTTTATCTTCAAAAATTTTAATAAAAAAACATTATTTTTTTTATTAAATTTAAAATTACAAATATATTTTAATATACAAATCACTATAAAAATAGCTTTTATTAAATCAAAATCTATTTAAAATATTTTTTCTTTTTTATTGTTATTCTCTAATTACTTATTGTAATTCTCTAATTACTTAGATACAACATCTTTATTGTCATTCTAATTACTTAGATACATCATCTTAATCATAAATTTCAATACATTTTTATTAAAATTGTAATAATGTGAAATTTCCATTTTAAAATGTTATCGTACTCTAACTTATATTTTGTCTTTTATCTTCATTGTAAAAGTAATTATAATTACTTAGATACATCATCTTACTCATAAATTTCAATACATTTTTATTAAAATTGTAATAATGTGAAATTTCCCTTTTAAAATGTTATCATATTTTAATTTATATTTTATGTTTTTTAACTTCATTGTAAAAGTAAGATTATATGTCTTTTATCTTCCGTGTAAAAGAAAGTAAGATACTCTTATACCATCATAGTGGGTCATTATTCTAATTAACATTTCTATAGTCTTTTTTATTTATATACAAATGTTACTAATAATAATATTTATTATTATTATTATTTTAATTAACATTTCTAACGTTATCATAATGAATTATTATTTTGATTAACATTTTAGTGTAGAAAAACTAAATTTTCTCATTCTGATTTGAAAAGGATATGACTTGATATCATGATTTTAAATATCAATATTGAAAATTTCACCACCAACTTCTTTAAGAATAATGTGAAATTTCCCTCTAAATGCTAGAATACTGTTCTTTGTATTTTGTGTCCTTTGTCCTAATTTCAAGAACATGTAACCGCATGGATTGAAGTATGGAAGTAAGATACAATTGCAATACAACTTGACATTGAGAGTTTCAAAATAAAAACCATGTTCAAATCATGTTCAATGAAGAAGTTTTTTCTTAAAGTGGAGCTTTGATGGGAAGCACAAATGAGGAATCTATTCTAAAGGACACGGTCTTTTCTTATGTTTTTTTGTTCCTAGGAAGGGTTTCTCCTTTAAAGATATTTTATGTCATGTAAAGCCTAATTCTCATCCTTTTATGTCATGTCCACCTCTATTTTGGTTTAAAGTTAGATCCCACTTTGGGTTAAAGAAGAAGATGGACACTTCTTGATGCATAAGTTAATATAGAAGAAGATAGACACTTCTTGATGCATAGGTTAATATGTAGTTTCAACTATTTTGGTTTAAAGTTAGATCCCACTTTGGGTTAAAGAAGAAGATGGACACTTCTTGATGCATAAGTTAATATAGAAGAAGATAGACACTTCTTGATGCATAGGTTAATATGTAGTTTCAATGGCTTATGATCAATGTTCAAAACATTTATGCTTGTTTTATGATACTTTAGGTGATTTTCTTATAGATTTAGTATTGATTAAAACTTATGATTGTGATTTTTTTATTTTAGAATTTCTCACAAAGATGTATGTTTTTGTTGTTGTGAAGAAGGTCCTTGGTTCATGGGAATAGTGGGGCTCTACTTGAGGTTGTGAGATATTGGTTTTAGTATGCATTTTAAATCACTTTCCTTGGTTCCAATCTAGCTAAAATCTCCCAACCTCCCTTCAAAAATTTGGAATAAAATTCTCTCATGGTTGGGAAACGTTATTACCTTGAGCACTCTAATTGGATCTAGGTTAGCTTTATGATTATTCAAATCAACATTATGTTGATTTGAGAAAGTGTTTCCATAAATAAATATTGCTGGAGTATGAGGATCATAGCTAGTTGCAAGTATTGTATTATTAGCATTGTTGGATAGTCATTTTGGACAAGTTTTGGGATTTGCACCAGAATAAGTCAAAGAAGAAAAGGAAGTTAGAAGATGGACCAGAGCACGTGACGAGAGCGGAATTTAAGGATTCAAAGTGATCCAG
The DNA here is from genome assembly GCA_009831015.1 of Picea engelmannii. Taxonomy (NCBI): domain Eukaryota; kingdom Viridiplantae; phylum Streptophyta; class Pinopsida; order Pinales; family Pinaceae; genus Picea; species Picea engelmannii. The sequence goes on from ML782029.1 coordinate 245,727, forward strand.
GTGGATATCGGTGGCCACCCACCTTTCCAATTGGCTCAAAACAATTTTCTAGCAATTTTGGTAATTTACTATTTTTAGCAGTTTTTTGGGTCCTGAAACTTTCAGAGCCATTTTGAGGCCCTAAACAACGTTTTTTGGGAAAACGGGGAGCAACATGGAAGTTCATTAGATGTTTCTCACACAAAAATTGTAGTCCTCGGATAGATCTTTCTAACGAGGTATTGAGCGTGTCAAACGAAGATCATATGCAAAAGTTACGACCCCAGGAAGTTGATGTACTGACTTACCCAAATGAGGCCCACATGACTTTTGGCGCTTCATCTCCTAGGGTTAGGTTTTTGGATGTCTAGGGTTTTTGACATTCCTGTTTATTGTAAAAATCCCTTCATAGCCTCATTGTAACCATCTTCTTGCAAATGAGCACAGTCATCATATCTCTTCTCAGAGATAAACCACCACCATTCCAACAAGATTGTTTTCCGCTGCATTTTATAGTTTTAGCTTATTTCCTTATTGAATAAAAAACCAATTTTACTATATCTCTATTATTTTGTGTTAAGAACATGTTAATAATCTGTAGTCATTTCGTTCTACTCATAAAATATGGATCAGTGGTATCAGAGCGGTCTGCTCCTTGTCGTCTTAATGCATGTCCCCAACGATGTCAGAGTACAAAGAGTTGGGTCTCAAGCTTATTTCTCTTGAAGACAAAAGCTCTCGCACGCCCAAGTGACCTCTCATGGCAGGAGAAAATAAATATGACAGGACATGAGATCCTTTCAAAATGTTGCTTGAGGAATCCCTCACACAACATAGGAACAAGATGATGGATAGTTTTGTGCAAATCCTTCGATGTATACCAACAAGCGACACATATTCTTCGAGCGGACGTGACGCCCCCTTCAAGGTACAAATAAAATTTTATATTCCTATATTTGAAGGTCAGATAGATGCAGATGCTGTAGACAAGTGGTTGAATCTACTAGAAGGGTATTTTTCTGTCCATACCTTTTCTAATAGAGAAAATATTACTTTTGCGCTCCTCAAATCCGTTCCCCATGTCAAAGATTGGTGGGAAACTTTCTGTGAGAAAAAGGAAACAAAGGAACCCTCATTATTTACAGTCATGACCACTTGGGAATCCTTCAGGGATGCTATTAAATAAGAATACTAACCTGTCAGAATTTATGACGACTTGTATACCAAATGGACCACACTGCAACAAGAAAGGGACCAAGCAGTGCTAGATTTCACAAATATCTTCCATACCTTGCGCACCAAGATGGGCATCAAAGATTCAGAGAGACATCTGGTGCTCAAGTATCGTGGTGCTCTGCATAGATACATCCAGACCAAAATGGAATTTCTGGACATCTCATCCTTGTGCGCGACCTACCGATATGTCGTCAAAATTGAGCAGAAGCTCAAACAAAAGACATAGCTATTTGGGCCTGGGAACCCCTCACAAAAAAAGCTAGGAAATGATGACCCCAACCCATAGAACAAAGGACAAATCAAATATGGATAGTATCAGGAAAACTAGTCCAAGTCGCAAGCAAAGAAGGACACCAGAAAGACAAACAAAGATACCAGGAAGTGGTGCGACTTCCATAATATCCCTTGGCATAAAATTGCCGAATGTCACTCAAAGAAGTCGCTGGTGGCTGAAGTGAAAGCCTCTAAATCAGATGTGGGTTCTAACTCTGAGTCAGAACCAGAAAGGGGAAGATGGATCATTGACGCGAAACCCAATGCCACCATTGCTATCACCAAGCTCCAACCTGGTGAACCAGACGAGCCAGAAGAAGGAGAGTGCCTCTTCCATTCATAGATGTGGGTAAAAGGCACCCCTATACACTTCATCATTAGTAGAGGTAGCCAAAATAACCTCATCTCAGTAGAGGTCGTCAAGCGGCTGGCCTTGCCGACAATGCCACACTCACAACCCTACACCATTGGATGGCTCCACCAAGGAAGCGATCTCCGCGTCAGCCAACAGTGCCGACTATCGTACGATATCAAGCCCTTCAAAGATGAGGTATTGTGTGATGTTGCTCCTCTCAAATTTTATGATGTTATTTTGAGCCAACCTTATTTATGGAAACATCATGCTGTATATGAGTGTAGGCCTCGTAGTGTTATTATTACTTTGAATAGGAAATTGTACAGGATACCCGAGGCAGTCCCACCTAGTGTTGTTTCCTTGATCTCTGCTGAGCAATGGAGGAAGGTCATCTCTCAGACGGGGAAGTTTGTCTTCTTCGTGATTCACTCTCAAAATGAGAGAAATATTAAAGCCACATCCAGTGTCTCTGCAACCGACCTCTCCACACAACAGAAGAAAGTAGATAAGGTCGTGGAAGAATACTCAGATATCTTCTCCTCACCTATCGGGGTACCTCTGCACTGCCAGGTCAAGCACCCCATCGATCTGACCCCCGATGTACCACTTCCCAATGGGCCAATCTATCGCCTCTCTCTGTTAGAGAATGAGGAGATCAAGAGACAGATACAAGAGTTGCTCCACAAGGGGCACATCCATCCCATTTCATCACCTTGCGGGAGCCCAATCGTGCTGGTACAGAAGAAAGTTGGAACTTGGTGACTCTGCATTGATTACCGGGCTCTAAATAAAATCACAGTCAGAAACTGGTACCCGATTCTTCGAATCGAAGACCTTCTTGATCAACTCACAAGGGCCAAATACTTCAGTAAGATTGATATGAAGTTTGGCTACCACCAGGTCCCGATAGAACATACAGATGTATGGAAGACCACCTTCAAGTCAAGGGAAGGCCTTTTTGAATGGTTGGTCATGCCCTTTGGTTTGACAAATGCTCCATCCACTTTCATGAGGATGATGGAAGATATTCTGTGACCATTCACCAATACTTTTGTAGTGGTGTATATGGATGACATTCTCATTTACAACAAGACTTGGGATGAACACTTGTATCATATTCAATAGGTTCTGCACACCCTGTGGCAACAAAAGCTATATGCCAACTTGGAAAAATGCTCCTTCGGCATGGACATGGTCCATTACCTGGGCTACATCGTTGATCAGCATGGTGTACATGTGGATCCAAGTTATCCGTGACTGGCTAGTCCCAACCACACTCATTGAGCTTCAAAGCTTCTTGGGCCTTTCCAATTTCTACTGTAGGTTCATGTTGGGATTCTCCCATATAGCATGTTCCCTTAGCCAAATAACCAGGGGTGGTGGTAAGGAAAAAATTGTGTGGGACCGTTCCCAATAAAAAGGGTTCAATGATTTGAAGCAACACTTGTGCTCAACCCTAACACTTTTACTACCGGACCTGCAACAACCCTTTGACATCGAGACAAATACTTTAGACTATGTTGTGGGCACCGTTCTCACTTAGCATGGCCACCCCATGGCCTATCATAGTGAGACACTATCAGATGTTGTCTATAAGTACCCTACTTATGAAAAATAAATGTACTCCATTGCGAAAGCCTGCCACCAGTGGAGACATTACATTCTTGGGAAGGATACAATCATCCAAACTGATCATAATCCACTACAGTTCATGCAGACACAAGGAAAATTGTAGAATGATCGCCATCAAAAGTGGTCCACATACTTGCAACAATTCCACCTCAACATCAAGTATAAAATAGGAAGCTACAACCGCATTGCTAATTGCCTTAGTAGACCGACAGTCTTGACAGTCACCATGGTGCTAGACTCTTTTGGCCATGAGACCTATCGATGGCCCCAACTCTATGATATAGGCCTGGAATTCACCACCACCTACCAAATTTTGGGTGCAAACACAGTTGTCGATAATTTCCATCTTCATGATGGGTTTTTGTGTCATCTGGGCCATATCTGTGTTCCATCAAGCGAGCAAGAAAATATGATCTGGGAAGCCCACTACAATCGGGTGGTAGGACACTTCGACATTGAAAAGACAGTGGTGGTGCTACAAAAAAATTTCTACTGGCCGAAACTTCGACAGGAGGTCAACAAGTATATTAGGTCCTGCACTGTCTGTGTTATTGCCAAACTGAACACTAAGAAATAGGGCCTGTACACCCCTCTTACTACTCCTGACAGGACATGGGAATCCATCTCAATGGACTATATGTTGGGTCTCCCATCCACCAAGTGGGGAAATGACTGTGTTTTTGTGGTTGTTGATCACTTTTCTAATATGGTGATTCTGGTTGCCTGCAAGAAGAGCATCACAACAGAGGCCACTGCCAAGCTCTTCTTTGAACAAGTCTGGGAACATTTTGGAATGCCACAAAACATTGTCTCAGATCAGGAAAATCGATTTCTCAACACATTTTGGTTGAGCCTATGGTCATTGCTGAACACCAAATCCACGGCCTTCCACCCCTAGACAGATGGCCAAACCGAGGTTGTAAATCGAATGATTGTGCATATCCTTCACATGTATAATTCCAAGCACCCTCACACATGGGATGAGAACCTTCCCTATGTCCAACATAGCTACAACTGAGCCCTGTATAGCTCAACCGGACACAACCCCTTTTAGGTGGGGTTGGGATTCCAACCATTGGGTCCCATAGATGTTGCACTTCCCCTTGTAGTCACCTCGACTGACTCATTTCCTGCTCCAACTGAAGTTGACAAAGACACCTAGTTCATTGAGTGGATCCATAACATCCACCAATAGGTTCAAGATATCCTACAAAAGTCTAATGACAAGTACAAGTAGCGCCATGATCAACATCGGGTGCCACATAAGTTTTGGGTGGGCAAAAAAGTTTGGTTGCACTTGTAGAAAGAACGCTTTACAGGACCCCATTGGAAGATTTTCCCACTCCGTTATGGTCTGTACACCATCAACAAGGCCATGGGGGATAATTATTTTGAGCTCAACATTCCTCCTTTTCTTGGCCTGCACCCAATGTTCAACATGGATCTCCTTCGCCCTTATTTCCCACCATTATTGGACACCTCAGAAGTAGTAGAACAACTGACACCAATAGATCTCAACCCCGACTGCATACAATAGGCATCAAGTGATCAGATTGTGGACACACAGATCAAGGGCACTCGACAACAAAGGATCCAACTTTGTCAAGTCATCAAAGCAGGGAAACTCCTACACCAAGGCAAGTGGCTCACCCAGGGCCAAATTCAGCAGAAATTTCCTCATCTGATGGGGGAACTCAATGCAATGGAGACCATTGCTTCCTAAGGAGGGAGGATTGATCCAGGTGGATATTAGTGGCCACCCACCTTTCCAACTGGATCAAAACAATTTTCTGACAATTTTGGTAATTTACTATTTTTAGCAGTTTTTCGAGTCCTGAAACTTCCAGAGCCATTTTGAGGCCCTAAGCGATGTTTTTTGGGAAAACGGGGAGCAACATGGAAGTTCCTTCAATGTTTCTCACACAAAATTTGTATTCCTCGGATAGATATTTCTAACGAGGTATTGAGCACATCAAACGAAGATTGTATGCAAAAGTTACAAGCCCAGGAAGTTGATGTACTGACTTACCCAAACAAGGCCCACATGACTTTTGGCGCTTCATCTCCTAGGGTTAGGTTTTTGGATGTATAGGGTTTTTGACATTCCTGTTTATTGTAAAAAGGCCTTCAAAGCCTCATTGTAACCATCTTCTTACGAATGAGTATAACCGTCACATCTCTTCTCATAGATAAGCCACTACCATTCCAACAAGCTTGTTTTCCACTGCATTTGACAGTTTCAACTTATTTCCTTATTGAATAGAAAAACAGTTTTACCGTATCTCTGTTATTTTGTGTTAAGCACCTGTTAATAATCAATAGTCATTTCGTTCTGCTCATAAAATCCAGATCACAAAGTGCGTGATAGGAGGAAGTGCGACATAGCGACACACAAAAGGCATAAAACGGTTATAGACCGTTGGGTTTTTGGGAGATTTTTTCCATTTTGTAATAGAATTATCCCTATATTGATCTATAATTATGTAATTGGTTTTGGATAGAAGGGGTTCGACATGGGAAGAATTCTTAGTTCTTTTTGGGTAAGTTGAGTTGATTGAAGGGAGAATTTTTGAGGTATGAATGAGAAGTGAGGCTCCCACTGCGACAATATGACTAGACAGGTTTGGGTAATGTTACTGTTGCATATTTTGTAGCACAATGCACAACTGTAAGAAGAAAATCAATGACTAATATAATAAGCCAACCGTTGTGGATGTAGCCCAAGTTGAGTGAACCACGTTAAACTTGTGTGTTGTGATGTGTTGGGTTTGCATGTTATGATGTTTACAATTATGGTGCAATGATGATAAATTATTAAGTATGTTGAATGTGTTATTTATATATAATGTTGTAATGTCATGCACATGATAAATGCTTAAGTATGTTGAGTGTGTTATTTATATATAATGTTGTAATGTCGTGCATTGAAGTAACTGGTAAATAAATGAATTTTAAGTGGGAGAATGTCACACATAGAATATATTGAGTGTTAAGTAAATGATAACTAAGGGAAAATGCGCACATGAGTAAATGGTAGTAAGAACATGAAGAATGCCCCACTTCCCCTCATCACTGTAGAACCTTGGTTCCTACAACTTCTCTAGATGCCTTGGGTGAGACTTCACTTGTTGTGTAGGTGATGCCAAAAGGGATGATGTCTAAGGATTTTGTTGGTATATTGATTATTAACCTCGGGTCTTCCCACTGCAAGCCAACAAATGGTTTTGTTGCTGGGACTGGGAATTGTAACCGAGGGGAATGTTTTGGAGGCCGAATAAGGAGGAGATCACTGCATGGATAGAAATGAAACAACGAGATTTTTCCAAAGAATAGAATAGGAACCCATGGCTCAACGATGAAAAATGGTTGCAAATGTATGTGTTCATAGATATTCATGAAATTTTCTTTGGTGAATTTCCAATAATTTTGATTGAATGGTTAGAAAGACTAGTGGAGAACATTGGAAGATATAGAGCCGAGGCTCTGAGAAATTGGAACCCTGATCTAATCAGAAAATTGAATACAATAAGTAATAAGGTTTCTCACATGATTGATTTCTGGTTGAAAAGTATACTAGGGGGTTACATTAAAAAGTTTGCAAGAGATTGTATCGAGTCTTCTAGTGTCACAGAGAGGGAATTTTTCAAGGATCCACACAAGATATTTGAGCGCACTGTCTACTTGGATAAACATGTTGTTGTGCATCAAGAATGTTATGAACATGAAGTCTAATTTCTAGGCACCTTCACGCACATAGGGGGACTGGGGGATGACTAGAGGAATGTCTAAAAGTGGAAAGGATGAGTAAGGAATGGATGGACTAAGGATGCCGAGAGAGGAAGACAATGACTCATATAGAGATATTGGAGTATTGCATTATGGGAAATGGTTTAGGTATAGTAAGAAGGAGACTGTGGCCGAGAGAGAAGAGAAACATAGAGTATTTGCGAAAAATACCCTTGCACAGTATCTCAGATCACACTGTACAGAGAAAGGAAAGAGAAATAAAAGGATCCTCAGTACTATCCAATAGAAGAAGGAGTTCCATCTCAGATCGAAATCTTTTTCGAACCCACGACCCCATGTGCGTCACCTAGATCTGAAGTAGAAACTAGAATGTGTCGAGAGAAATTGTAGTTAGTGGAGGAAGTCAGAAAAATAATAAGAAGAGTGGAAGTAGTGTAGTGAACCGGATTTAGTCAGCATCACCGAAGGTAAGTACTACATAGAGTACAATGTAAGGAATAGATCACACACTAAGGATCCATGAATTTTAGGGATCAGGGTCGGAAGATCCCGAGCAACACTTCTTTGTGTGCGATACGATATGGATTGTGAAGAATGTCTAGGATGAGGCAATGGAGATTGTGCAGTTGTCCATGACATTGATAGGTCATGCAATACTATGGTATATGAAGTATTAGACAACCACACCCGCCATACAATTAAGAAATTTGGTAGAGATTGGATAAGCATTGTTAAAGGAATTCAGTAAGTCAAAATCTGAATCTAAGTATACCATAGAGCTAAAAGAGATTAAACAAGTACACAATGAGACAGTTTGGGACTACGATAAGAGATTTAAAGATGTGATGGGATGATTAACCTTTCATATTCCTGAAAACAACATCTATAATGGTTTATTATAGGTCTATTGCATCACATTCACTATCCGTTGACACAACAGAAAGTTATGTCGTAGCCTGAAGAATTGGAAATCACGATGAAGTTGGAGTCATCTCCTGTTACGTTGCAACCCAAAGAATTAGAAATCACGATGAAGTTGGAATCATCTCCTATAGAATATGGTGTAGGTATGGCACAGGTACAATCATAGTTGGTTGCGATGAGAATTCAATTACCAGAAATAACGAAGGAAAAGGAAAAGTGTGAACATTTTTGGTATATTACATGTAATACATAAGGCCATCGAAAGGAATAATGTTTAGCATTCACACAATATATGGCCATAGGAGCACCAAAACCTTTAGTAGGAGGAGTAGGGTATTGTGAGATATGTAAGACATGGGGGCATCATTCGACTACTTTTCCATTACTACAGAAGAACCAGAGTACACCAAGGAAATTATTCTATATTTTTTGCAAATTTGTAGGACACGAAGAAAAATATTTTCACGTGTTTGATTTAATGAGAGAGTGCACTTCAGATGCGTACAAAATCTAAGAAGAAATTGATACAACACAAGGAGGATTTCCATAGTACAATACTCTAAGAGGTTTCAACCAGGGTCGATGAAGAGGATTTGGCAAAGGTCAAGGACATGGAGGATTTGGTCGAGGCAGAGGACTGATAATTTGCTACAATTGAAACCAACCGAGAAATTTTACGAGAGATTGCCCAAATCCTTGCATGACATGCACGTATTTCAGAGCATTGGATCATGAGACAAAATACTATCCTCAACTGATAGTGGAGTGGCAGGAAAGAGGGAATCAAAATCAGAACTAGAACCTGCAGATGATCATATTCAAGCACTAGACCAGATGTGACAAAAAAGGGAAAGGGAGTTGAACAATGGATAAGGAAATAAGATGAGCCTATGTCAATATTTAATCCGCAAAAATATAATGAGACATATCAACAAGCCAGAAAGGAGATACTAGGACCAGACTGGATAACATCCACATCAAAGACACCACCGATATATGATATGTTGTCGATTTATGATCGTACTATTCCAAAAAGGTCAGTAGAAAAGGTAAGTACTTTGAAAGACTTTCTAAAGAGTTTTTTAGAATTGATGAAGGATGAAACAATGTTGAATTCATTGCATGGGATGATCGATCAGTTTACTCAAGACAAAGAAGTACCTACGACGCAGAGAGAACTAAACCAAGTATTGCACAAGAAGAGGACAAACAATGAATTCAGATTGAGTGCACATATACGAGAATATGACATGGATAATGTCATCTTGGACTTAGGATAAGATGTCCATGATCTTCCAAGATAGACGTGGGAGACGATGGGGAATCCGAAGCTAGCTTGGTCAATTTTTCAGTTGAGGTTGGCCAACCAACATAAGATAATACCGATCAAGAGACTGGTAGGAGTACCTATTAACATAGACAGTGTTAGAAAAACAAGATCACAGAGCAATAAAATAAAACAAATGAGGAAATAAAACACATAAGATACACAATACAATAGAGACACATATATATGTGGTTCATTTGGTGTGGGTGTTATTGCAAGATTTGCCTCACCCCATGCAATCTTGCACAAAAGGCCTTTTTCCATTTCCCCATGCAAACTTTTAATCCATTTTTACAAATCGCAGAGCTAAAAATACATTTTTTCCCACATATACGCACGTTGCCTACTATACAACATGTGTATACACAGGTTGCACCACTATAGCCTGTGTACATTGGGAAATGTGCCCAAAAATGAAAAAATGTTGTTAGGTTTCCATGTCATGACAGGAGATCAATGATCCTTGGCCTTCCATATATTGGAACATTCTGACTCGGCCCTTCAGTTCCACTTGAAGGCTATAAATGGGCCAATTCCGAGCTATGGAAAAAGAGGAGAAATAATTCAACTTTGAGAGCAAAGTTACTCTGGAGGAATTATTCACTTCACATTGAGTCTGCATCCCTTTATCCTTTAAGTTTGAACACAATGTTCAACCCCCAAGCTCTTCCCTTATTTGATGGAGATTTTCATTGTCTCTCTTATATGAGATTTCCTTTGGTGGAATATTTAAGTGGTGGAGGCCCAACTAGAAGGAACTTAGTTTCTCGGTTCCAAACCGTGCCGACATAGAAGTCTGTAACTTATTCACTTCTGATGGTTATATCTTAATAGAAATACTCTTTTCTCGTCCAATTGATATCTTGCAAATATTTGAATTATTATTCCATGGGCGTATTTGTTATGAATTTTAATGGATTATGCTATTGAATGTGCTAACATCATATATTATCACCATATGATTGCGTTACTTGGTTGTTGAGGACTAGTTGCAGGTATATTTCATTGGGTCAAGTGCTCAACGATGGACTTCATCGAATGTTCGAACGAGGTAGGCCTTTTATCTTGTCTTGCTAGCATATTTGTTTATATAACATACTTGAGAATAGAGTTGATTTCTGTAGTCATTTCTGTCTGTTGTGGTTTTCCCCTAGCCATAGAGAGATTCTCCTCATAACAAAATTGACGACCATACTGGGGATTTAATCTTCTTTTTTCTGGGTTTGGAGTGTTTTTCTCCTTAGATTTCTCTCGATCATATTGTGTTTCTTGTCGTATCATTGCTTGACAACCTCTGTTCACTTTGGGTTTGAGTCTTTCATCCTTCTCCTTATCCTAGCTGTGTTTTGACACATATATGTGGGTTTTTGCTCGACAGTCGCGTACATACACATGTTGTCCCTCTGCAAGCTACATACATATGTTCTTTTCACTTGAAAAATTGCATACATCAACCTCTTTTTCTTGTTTTCTGGGTTTGGTGGTTACTGGGTAGGTTTTGATGATTGCTGAGTTTTCTTGGGTCTCTATAGTGACTGTTAAGTGTCTGTGGAATGACAGGAAGATTTTCTTTGGTTGAATTTTTGGGCGGTGCCTTTCTCATCATATTTTCATTTTGATTGTCCTTGCACCTTGGGTTGGGTGTTTTTCTCCTTGGTATCCTACTTGGGTCGTCTCTGTCTATACACAATAGAGTCTTTATTTATTAAGCTGTTGTTCAGTCCATGCATTTTCATTTTTCTTATATTGAAAATACAAAAATATTAGGCATTTTACATTGATTGGCATTTTGATCTTTTGAGTCTTTGTCATTTATCTTAGTGCATGTAAATAAATATTGCATTTTTATTTAGAATTGCAGAATTGAATTGAAAATTGCATTTTTAAGAAGCATATCATTTATTGGAAATTGAAGCTAGGAATTTGCATTGTTTTCATATTCATTTACTTTATTTTCCGAGTCATAACATCACTAGTTTCACGACTTCACCTTTTTGAGTAAACATGACCATTAAAGTTAATGCTATAATTTAAAATTGATTAGTAACGATTTTATTTTCTAGGGTGCACAAACTAGTTTAGGATTTAGTGCCTTGGAATAGGATTTTGTGAGTAAACTTTTCCAAGGCTATTAAATCAACATATGTGTCTGACTAAGGGAGTGGAGAAATTCATTGTATAATCGGTAATATTAGGAGGCTCTGCTCACACTAGAGTTAATAATGATGTAGCACGAGGTCGATTGAAGGTATATCCCATCGATACCTTCTTAGCAGGAGAGATATTTCTAGGGATCTTGCTAGTGCCCTTACCTCCATGAGAGGCGATGCTTTCAAGGTTTCAGGATTTTCTACCCTGCCCATACTGTGGACTTGACTTACGACTGTTCTCCTGTGCATCGATTATACTATGGTTTCTTAGTTGATTGACTTAGGTGCCACATAGGTTACTTGTAGGGGTTATTTTGCAGGTACCCTGGGTCAAATAAGGGTTGAACAACACACAACCTTTATGGAGGATTACCTCTCTGGGGGGATCTGACTGAATGGTTATTAAGCCCACGAGGGAACTTATAACTGATTTTGTTACCTCCAATATTTAGCAGGGATTCTCAGGCCCCCTTTTAGGAGAGTCATACCTACTTTAGGGAGGGAGGCCCCTTTCAACCACTTTATCCTGTTTGTGTGTTTATTTCCCGTTTGATTATTTTGGTGTGCTATTTGATTATTAATAGGCATTTGGGATTTTATATCGTGCTTCAGGTAGTCATGGATAGTGGATTTCCTATGACTCCCTCCTTTACCAATACCCCCCCCCCATGACGTTCACTCATTTCATGGGGATGAATTTGTCCACTTTTCATAATGGTATGCAAAATTATGACACTGAGTCCATGCCTGTCTCTAATCATTCTCCTGTTGATATGCCAAATGTTCCTTCACCCTTTCCATCCTCTCCCTGTCCCACTCATATACATCCTAGCATTGGATCCGAGGGTACCATGGCCCCACCATCTACATATTCATTTGATATGAGTCATTCCCCTCAACCAAATCTCATTGTGGGAGATTGGAACCTCCCCTCTTACAAATCCATTCCTAGCTATGTTTTTTCAGGAGCCAGTACTCAAATGGGTGGTTATTCTACTTATTACACCCCATCCGTGTATCCTTCGTCCACGGTGCCAGTTCCTACGAACATTTTCCCATGGAGGGTCCACATATATCCCTGGGTCTTTCATATGGGGGGAATCAATTTTACGGTTCAAGATACCCTCTTCACGTAACCCATTCAAATGGGGGAAACATATATCCTCACTTGAACAATCCTTATCATACTTTTGTCTCTTCATAGACATCTGCTTCAGTGATGATGCCCGTACAAATCTCTTTGGATCAATTAGGAAGAGGATACTACCTTTTCAGACAAGGACAGGGTGTAAACCGGGACCCTTCTTGGCCTACAATGTTTCAAAGTCAATATTTCCCAAGACCTTGGTATCAAATGACACAACCCACCACCATTAGTCCAGTCACTGCTGGTCATACTGGAGTTCCATCACCAACCATTGCTGGTCATGTTGGAGATTGGTCGACGACCTCTGTGAGTCATGTTTAATACCCGCTACTCGCCGCTGCTAGTCATGTTGGGGGAATCACTTTAGTCTCCACGAGTCATATCTATGTCACATATCCAACCTCTATACATCATATGGGATATAACTCTCCAACCTCTGTCAGTCACACTGAGAGCATGTCGCAAGCCATTGCAAATGACGCTGTGGGCATTCATATGATTAAGAAGCCTAGACATCGCCACGAGTCATATCGATGTCAGATATCCAACCTTTGTACATCATATGGGATATGACTCTTCGGCCTCTGCTAGTCACACTGAGAGCATGTCTCCAACCATTGTAAATGATGCTGGGGGCATTCATACAATTGAGAATCCTATATGTCTCAGACTTAAGCCCAAATTCCTTTGCAGGACTTGCGAAGGAAATCACCTTACTCATTTGTGTCCTACTACTGCTGGGATACCAAAAGCATGGTTCTCCCCTGAGGGCCCTTTAGGTTTTGAGGCATCTTTGGTTTCCCCACACCCTGTTTCTCCATTGATTGACATGAAAGTCATGCCGATGAAATCCTCTCCTGACCACACCCTCATTGTTGAGAGTGATGTGTCTCTTGTCCTTGTTATCACATAGCCTATTCAACTCATAGTTGAAGAAGTGGTCATACCAGTGCAATCCCTGGTCAATCCAACTCTCATTTTGGAGGGTGATGCATCCTTCAACCATGTCATTAGCATTTATTCTACTACACCTTCTGAACAAGAGAGAGATTTACTCTCCCCGAGTACTCTCCCTCCAAGTCCCGAGGATGTTCCCTTTGATTATGATGGTCTTGTGGGGTATCCAATGCCTCTGCCTATGTCATTTCAAGTAAGGGACATCATCTTATATATCAAAGAGACGATAACCTCTACTAGCACTTTATCTTCCTCGACTTCGAGAGATTTGGGTTTTCCCAAGCTTGTTTCAACTATTCGTAAGATGCTGACATTTCACATAAGTCTAACACGGGAGCCTTGGCCTCCCCCATGGCATGCTGCCTAGAAACCTCTCAACGAGTCCGCGTTCATCTCTTTTTTGACTTGTATAAAAAGAGAGAATATTTTCGAGTAAATTTGTCCCTTTCACACTCGTTAACTTCGACTGGAAAGGTTGTGAGTATTATTTAAGATCTTTTCCGACTCGTTTTCAAAAAGTGAAAATATTGTCGAGTGAACTTGTCTCTTTCACACTCGTAAATTGGATTTGAAAGGACATCTATTTGGTACAAGTTTATCCCTTTTTCAAACCAAGTAGACTAAGATTATAAAAAAGGACATTTTTTGGCGTTAAGTTGTGATTGCATCCCATGTCCTTGCTTGCAGTATTGAGCCTATAGTTGGTTCTCTCTTTGCGTTATAAACCGTTTTCCTTAGTAGTTTTGCATCCTCAACCAAGAAGAGCCTCGTTTATATCCTTCACAATTTGACACCCTATACCCAGGAGGGAACATTCCCCAGAGTGTCCATCTCCCTCATGCACCTCCTTGCATTGAGCATAGATATGTTCCATTGCTAGACCTAGTTTTGCTTACTTGTGACACTAGTTTCCTCCTCTGTATCATAACATTCATTTGACTATGAAAAACAAATTAGACATGCAAGAAGGGAGTATTATCTTATATTGGCAGCAATCGTGTCGCCTTTGAACATAAGACAAAGTTATTGATTCCACTTGCCATCATAATTCTGGGTTTAGCATGGCCTTAGGAATTTGAGTTCGTTACAAAGATTTTTCTCCCCCGACTGGTTACTTTTCCAGTCCCTATGGAGAACTTGATCGATGCCTCCTACATCTCATGGTTTCATCATTAAGTCTATGTTGCAGGAGTCTTCTATATGTCTCATGCTCTTGTTCAAAGGATGCCTATCAACCTGTGTCAGTCATTCCTTAGAACTCTCGACTTTGCATGTCGGCCATACCCTCAGTTTGTCTCAGAATCACATGATTTTGTAGTCCTAGTACGCACCCTAGTCCTACTTTCCTCATTGGTAGGTAGACTTGAACCCAATAATCGACATTTCATCATTGGTCGTTGACTGGGTGGTTTCCCTTGTGTTAGATGGAAAGACATCTATTCACACATTGGGATTCGTCCAATGTCTTGATTGTCATTATCCTTACTGGTGGTTTCCTCATCTTTGTCACCAATTTTCCTCATTGGCTGCTATTCAGAGGGTCTTTTTCATGTACCACTTGCACTTGGCACATGCGAAAGATGCATAGGGTCGTGGATTCATGAACATGTTCTTCATCTGATTTCCTTCAAATAATGAAGCTCCTTCTTTGTATCTCGTGTTGAATGATGAGATATTCCTTAATGGTCTCCTTTAATTGGGTCTCGTTCCATCGACTTCAACTCATCTATTCTGGAAACGATACCTAGAATCCTATGAGTACCTTGAGGCTTGTAGTCATTAGTGGCAGGTTCTCTCACCATCGATAGTTGAGAATACATCAATGTCTCCTGATCGATGGATTCTTCAAGTGTTCAACCCCGACTCCTTTATTCACACTTGTAAGAATGTAATCGATGCCTTGATACCTACTTTCATCATTGATAGGTTGTCTTGAGTTTGTTAACGGTATACCTCAATGACCGGTAATCAAACGAAGTCTTATTGTGTTCGACCTCAACTCCTTTATTCACACGATGTAGACTTACACCTTTGGAAAATTGTGTATAAGACTTGAATACATCACTATGTAGCCACAAATTTCCTGAGCTGTTTCTTCCTTTTCATTGGACCAATACATGTATGACTTTAGTGATCATGGGATATCATATTTTACTCCATTGTATACATATATCTTCATATTGATTTTGAGACTGGTTCTACTGGGCCTTGTTCATGACTATGAAAACCTTGTAAATTCTAACCTTGTATAATGTCTACTGTAAACAAATATTCAGAAAAGAATAGAAAAGATACAATGGCAAATACAAACATTACACAAAGATTTTTCCCCTAGAAACCCAAATCGGGAAAACCAACATATATTATATTCATTCATTGTGTTACATTGTTTAAAATACAATATACATATAGGAGCTAGCGGCATCCAAAACCCTAACCCAATGACCTGGATTAGTCCAAAACCCTAGTTCCTTAACCGAAAATAGAAAACCATCGAAAAAACCATGTGCCAAAAAAACCACCTAAATACATGACACGTTTCGCGAGGTAGGTGTCATGTTTCCCGAGGAAGATTTTTTTTTCCCGAAACTACTACTCGTGCAAAGAATATAACGCATACCCAACATTCTCCCACTTGTTGTTTTCTTTGCATACATGGGGTTACAGGGTTACATAGTAAAAAATCCAAGGCAACAATGCCCATGGATCCTCTACACCAAGAGAAGTTCTCAGTGCTCACATATTTTGTTAATGAGTCTGCAACATTCTTCAAAGTGTCCACCTTCATCAGTGATACTTTCTTTTCTTCAATAATGTCTCTCACAAAGTGATATTGAACATCAATGTGATTTTTCTTTGAATGATAATCAGGGCTCTTCGCTAGAAAAATTTCACTCTGACTATCACACTCTATCCTTACATCTTGTTGTACCAACCCAATACCCGAACACAATATTTGTAACCATACTGCTTCCTTACTTGCATGAGTGGCTGCCATGTATTCAGATTCTGTAGTTGAAAGTGCCACTACATCCCGTCTTTTTCTCATCCAACTTATTGCTCCTCCAAAAACGTTAAACACATACCCTCTTGTAGATCTCCTACGATCCAAATCTCTAGCCCAGTCTGCATCCACAAAGACATGTATATCAACCACTCTTTCCAATCCCAGTCTTCCTTCGTAGCACAATCCATAGCTAGCAGTGCCACGCAAATACCTGAAAACCCTTTTTACTGCTGTCCAATGCTCCTTCCCTGGTTTTGACATATACCTTCTCAAAACTCCCTTTGCATGTGCAATGTCTAGTCTAGTACAGACCATTGCATACATCAAACTGCCAACTGCACTCGCATATGGAACATGAGACATGTCCTCCTCTTCTTCATGTGTCTTGGGACACTGATCCACAGATAACTTTACACCAACAAGAATAGGAACCATGACCGGTTTACATTCCTGCATATTAAACCTCTGCAATATTGTCTTGACATATTTTCTCCGATTTAACCAGAGTTTCCTCTTTTTTCGATCTCTTTTAATTTCCATGCCCAAAATTAAATTTGAAGCACCAAGATCCTTCATGTCAAATTTAGAGGACAACTGAGTTTTCACATCTTGGATAATCTCCTTGTTGTTTCCTATCAACAACATGTCATCCACATACAAGACCAAATAAATCAAATGATCACCAATTAATTTAGAATACACACAATGATCCTCTTTGCTTCTTGTGAAGGCAAGTCCCAGCATATAAGTGTCAAATTTTTGATACCACATCCTTGGTGATTGTTTTAAACCATACATGGACTTTTTCATCTTGCATACCAGCTCCTTCTTTCCTTTCACAATAGAACCTTCTGGTTGCTTCATAAAGATTTCTTCTTCTAGATCCCCATGCAGGAATGTTGTCTTCACATCCACATGTTCTACTTCAAAATCAAATTCAACAACAACAGATAACATAAATATTATAGAGGTTAACTTGGCAACAGGAGAAAAAATCTCACCAAAATCAATTCCCTCAACTTGGGAATAACCCTTTGCTACTAACCGAGCTTTGTATTTCTCCACTTTTCCTTCTGCATTCAGCTTCTTTTTAAATACATATTTGCTGCCAATGGGATTTCTTCAAGTTGGCAAATCCACTAGATCCCAAGCCTCATTCTTATCCAAAGATGCTATTTCTTCTTCCATGGCCCTTTTCCATAGATTTCCATCCTATGAATCCACTGCCTCCCTGACAGTTCTAGGATCATCATTAATAATAGACAAAGCAAAATTTGAATGAAAATCAGATGGACTATACCTTTCTGGTAGCCTTCTTTCTCGATCCGATCTCCTCAATACTGGAGTATGATGATCTTCTTCTTTTGATTCATGTTCTTCCGTAGAGTCTGCTTCATCATCCTTTAAATCAAACTCTATCTTCTCTAGTTCTTCCTTACTTGGTAGGACTTCTTGTTTAACAACATCCTTCATTTCTCTAAATACCACATCTCGGCTATACACTACCTTCTTAGTTTCTAGGTT
>ML782029.1:265031-290188 GCA_009831015.1 Picea engelmannii
GCATGTGTTCTTGAAGAGGCCAAGTACACATCCCCTCCTTCTTCCTTGGAGGTCTTTTCTTCTGTAGAAGAAGATTCTTCAGATCCCTTCTTTTTCTCAACTTTGGATCTACATTGCTTCTTGTAGTGCCCTTCCTTTCCACATCTCCAACATACCCTTACAAACTTTCCAGGAGATTTAGATCTACCCTTAGACTTAAATCTCCCACTTGAGAAATTAGATCTATATATTTACTGGGAACGTCCTCTTGCAAACAATGCATCTGTGCTATGTCCTTCCATATTCTTTCATCTCATCTCCTCTAACAACAAGGATGCGACCACTTCTTCAAAATTCAAAGAAGTTGTATTACTACCTATGGCCACAACCAGACTATCCCACGAGTCTAGTAAAGAACACAACAAAATGATACATTTATCTTCATCTGACATTTTAATCTCAACAGATACTAACTGACTTACCACAGTATTGAAGGCATTCAAATGCTCTGCCACCAAGTCTCCATCTCTCATCCTCAAGTTATACATCTTCTTTCTCGGGAATAGTTTATTTACCAGGGACTTAGACTGATACAACTTCCCCAAATTTTCCCATAAATCCTTGGTTGTAGCTTCCTCTGACACATTCAGTAATACTGAATCGAAGAGACACAGTCGGATTGTGCTCTTTGCCTTCTGATCCATCTTTTTCCAGTCATCTACAGAAGTTCCTGTAGGTGCAGTATCTGGATCTATCGTGATCCACTGATCTTTGTCCACCAAAAGATCTTCCATATTGAGCTTCCACAGCTCAAATATTTTCCCATTAAACTTCTCGATCTCCATCTTCGAATTGCTTGCCATTTATTTTCACCTGAAAAACAATACCGCAGATCTCCCACTGTAACAAGGCTTATCACAGTCCCGAGCCAAACCATTGACCACAAAGGCGTCCCCTTGAAGCCAATAAATATTTGATACCAAATGTAAATTCTAACCTTGTACAATGTCTACTGTAAATATATATTTAGAAAATAAAAGAAAAGATACAATGGCAAATACAAACATTACACAGAGATTTTTCCCCTGGAAACCCAAACCGGGAAAACCAACATATATTATATTCATTCATTATTTTACATTGTTTACAATACAATATACATATAGGAGCTAACGGCATCCAAAACCCTAACCCAATGACCTAGATTAGTCCAAAACCCTAATTCCTTAACCAGAAATAGAAAACCATTGGCAAAAACCACGTGCCAAAAAAACCACCTAAATACATGACACTCCTACTCGTGCAAATATTATAACACACACCCAAAAAACCTTTGGCATGTAACAAAATTTGTATTTTCCTATTCATGGCCATATACAATTGTTTGGTATATTTTCACATGGATCTGCAGTGTAATTCAAATTGGCAGCCATGTATGCAAAGTTAGTACAGATTTTAATGAGCAACTAGTTCTTCCAGCTGATTCCCCATCACTCCACTTCTGGATTTTTATACTGTATTTCAACCATCAAAGATACTTTTCTCACCTCACACATTAGGGGGAATCTGTTATAGCAATCTTTGCTTCACCCCATGCAATCTTGCACATAAGGCCTTTTTCCATTTCCCCATGAAGACTTTTAATCCCTTTTTACAAATACTAGAGCTAAAAATACATTTTTTCCACATATACACACCTTGCCTACTATACAACATCCGTAAATTAAGGTTGCACCACTACAATCCACGTACATCGGGAAATGTGCCCACAAATGAAAAATGGTGTCGGGTTTCCATGTCATGACAAAAGATCAATGATCCTTGGCCTTCCATATACTGGAAACATTCTGAATTAGCCCTTCAGTTCCACTTGAAGGCTATAAATGGGCCAATTATGAGCTATGGAAAGAGAGGATGAAGAATTCAACTTTGAGAGCAAAGTTACTTTGGAGGAATTATTCACTTCACATTGAGTTTACATCCCTTTATGCTTTAAGTTTGAACACAGTGTTCATCCCCCAAGCTCTTCCCTTATTTGATGGAGAATTTCATTGTTTCTCTTATATGAGCTTGCCTTTGGTCGAGGATTGAAGTGGTTGAGGCCCAATTGGAAGGAACTTAGTTTCTCAGTTTTGAACCGTGCCGACACAGAAGTCTGTAAATTATTCACTTGTGTTGGTTATATCTTAATAGAAATACTCTTTTCTTGTCCAATCGATATCTTGAAAATATTTGACTTATTATTCCATGGGCGTATTTGTTATGAATGTTAACGGATTATGCTATTGAATGTGATAACATCATATATTATCACCATATGCTTGTGTTTCTTCGTTGTTGAGGACTAGTTGCAGGTATATTGCTTTGGGTCAAGTGCTCAATGGTGGACTTCATCGAATGTCCGAACGAGGTAGGCCTTTTACCTTGTTTTTCTAGCATATTTGTTTATATATCATACTTGATAATAGAGTTGATTTCTGCAGTCATTTTTGTTAGTTGTGGTTTTCCCCTAGCCATAGAGATATTTTCCTCGTAACAGTGGGCTACGTCCACCATAGAAATTGCCATGTCCTTCGTTTATTATTATCTAGCAAATGAAGGGATACAACCTACAACACACCCTCTGTAACTTCCTCTTCTTTCTCTCACAATATCCTCCTCATAATACAATATTTGCAATAATACACATCCACAATACAATTCTCTCATAAAAGAGGGTTTACTTCTAGGGAAAAGAACCCTAACATAATCTCAACTGTCATATCTGTGACTTAATGATGAATGGTCAAGATTGACTATGAAATTACAATATACATTTACAAGGAAATATTTCCTTTGGGGGATTCACCCCCGAACCCCTATACCCTCTAGTCGAGGGGATGAGCCCCCCCTACAATGCCCCCGCATGGAGTGGTGTATAGTCTTCCGGGTTGTAAATTCTTCAAGGGGTATAAACACGACTAAAAATAAAGGCCTATGAATCAGGAAGATAATAAGGCTCCACAACCAACAATCTCCCACTTGGAGATTGATCAAAAGAACTCCACTACTACTATTCCCGCTAGACTATGATCCACCTTTGACCTGGAAAATTTCTCATCTTCACCTTCATGCTTGAAGGCCAATTGAAACTGAGCAGGAACTCAGTTTCTCCCTGGTTACTCACTTTGTTAACATGTCTGTAGGATTATGGATAATATGTATCTTTTCTAACTTCAAATGTCCATCTTCCAATATGGATCGTATGAAATGGTACCCGAGTTGTATATGCTTAGTATTTGGATGGAATTCTGAGTTCTTTTCAAGATGAATGAAACTCTCACTATCACAATACAACCTGCTATTCTTTTGCTTCTTTCCAATTCCTCCATAAACCTCTATAACCAAATCATTTCTTTACTAGCCTCTGTAGAAACAACATACTCTGCTTTTTTTCTTGAAAGTGCAACAACCTTTTGTAGTTTTGAAATCCAAATTACTATTGTTACACCTATAGTAAAAACATACCATGTGGTGCTCCTCCTGCTATCTTTATCACCTGTCATATTTGAATCAATATATCCCTATAGAACAATGTCTGAACCTCCAAAACGTAATGCTTGAGTAGAAGTACCTCTCAAATACTTGAGAATCCCCTTTACTGCCTCCTAATGTTCTTTACCTAGATTGTTCATATACCTACTCACAACTCCCACTCCATGTGCAATATCTGGTCTTGTACAAACCATCACATACATCAAATTGCCAACTACTGATGAATAAGGAACCCTGGACATGTATTCTATCTCCTCTTGTGTCTTGGGACACATTTCCTTAGTTAATTTGAAATGGATGTACAAAGGTGTACTAACTGGTTTTTCATTTTGCATTCTAAACCTCTCCAACACCTTCTCTATGTACTCACCTTGAGACAATGTCAATTTGCGATTTTTCCTGTCTCTTGTTATTCTCATACCAAGTATTTTATTTGTAGCACCCAAATCCTTCATTGCAAATGAATTAGCTAATTTCTTCTTGAGCACATTTGCATCCTGCATATTATACCTTGCAACAAGCATATCATCTACATACAATAGAAAGATAATACAACTTCCATTTTCTAGCATTTTAAAATAAACACAGTGATCATAATGACATCTACTATAACCTTGTTCTATTATAAACCTATCAAAATTCAAATACCACTACCTTGGATCTTGCTTTAGGACATACAATCTCTTCTTCAACCTGCATACCAAATTTTCCTTCCCTTTGACCTCATACCCATGTGTCTTCTGCATATAAATATCTTCATCTAAATCCCCATGGAGAAAAACTATTTTTACATCCAAGTGTTCAAGATGAAAATATTCTATTGCCGCAAGACTTAAAATTGTCCTAATTGAAGTCATTTTAACAACAAGAGAAAATATTTCATCAAAATCTATACCTTTCTTTTGTGCAAACCCCTTTACAACAAGTCTAGCCTTGTACCGTTTTTTGCCTCCATCTTCTTCCTTCAAACTGTAAACCCATTTATTCTTCAATGATTTTTTTCGTGCAGGAAAATAAACCAATTCCCAAGTCTAGTTATTTACCAATGAATCTATTTCCTCTTTCATGCATTGCTTCCACTTCCCTTTAGTGTCTACTTGCATTGCCTCTTCATAACTTTCTGGTTCACTAGAATCAATCAACAATTAATAATACAATGAATGAGAGTATCATTCAGGGGGTCTACTTAACCTGGAAGATATTCTAACAAAACTTGCAGGAGTTTGAGGTACCTTTTGATCCCGTTGTTGTACATTTTTATTTTCTGGTACCTTTGGAATTTCTTTTTCAATGATATCATTAAGCACTCTGTATTCTGGTTTTTCTTCTTCCTGTTTCCTTCCCTGCAACTGATCTTTATACATGACCTTCTCATTGAATATGACATATCTACTCCTAATGATTTTTTGATTTTCATAATCCCATAAGAAATAACCAAAATCATTAACACCATATCCAATAAAGGTACACTTCTTGGATTTTTCTTCAAGCTTTGTTCTATTTTCTTTATCAATATGGACAAATGCTTCACAACTGAAAGTCTTCATAAATGAATAGTTCATCTTTTTACCTGTCCATGCCTCCTCTGTAATGCCACCATCCAAAGAACTTGAAGGTCCTCTATTTATCAAGTAAACAACAATATCTACAACATCTACCCAAAACTGTAAGGGAAAACCCTGCATGAAATCTCATACTCCTTGCATGCTCCATGATGGTTCTTCTCATCCTTTCCGACACACCATTTTCTTGTGGTGTTCCTGGAATTGTATTCTCTCTATGAATCCCATGGTATGAACAATAATCATCAAATGCCTTTCTGCAGTATTTACCTCCATTTTATGATATGAGACACTTCAACCTTTTTCTTGTCTCATTCTCAACCAAAGCTTTCCATTTCTTAAATGTATAAAAAACATCAGATTTTTTTTGAATGCAATAAACCCAATTTTTTCTAGTTGCATCATCAATAAAAGTAATATAATAACAAGAGCCACCAATATATGATACCTGAGATGGTCCCCATACATCTTTATGCATAAGCTCTAACATTTCACTCTTCTTTTCTTTTTCGACTCTGAGAAATCTATCTCTCTTCTATTTTCCATAAACACAGTGCTCACAGAAATCCAAATGAATTTGTTTAGTATCTGAAAAAAAATTCTTTTGTGAAGTATTTGCATCCTCTTTCCACTCATGTGTCCAAGCCTATGATGCCACAGTGCTGTATCCACTTTTGTAGAAGCTAAATAGATAGAAGAGTCAGTATTACCAGTACATAAATACAATGTACATACCTTCTCTCCTTTTGCTATCACTAGTGATCCTTTGGTGACCTTCCATGCCTTATCTGTAAATATAGATATAAAAAATTCACTTTCTAACTGCTATGTTGAAATTGTAATTTCCCTTAGATATGGAACATATCTTACCTCTATCAACAACCATTGGTTTCCATTCCTTTGCTTTATTTTTACTTTTCTTATTCCAACAATTTTTCATGGTGCATCATCACTCAAATGAACCTATCCAAAATCACCTTGAACATAATCTAGAAAATGTTTCCTATGGGGTGTGGCATAAAATGAAGCCCCTGAATATAGTACCCAAGAATCATAAATATTATCTACAAAAAGAATCAAAGAATCTTGTAACACATCACCTGTTACATTTGCTTCTTGATTTTTCTCTTGTTGTCCATCTCTTTGTATATTTGAAGCTTTGCAGTATTTCTTCAAATGTCCTTTCTTCCCACAATTCTAGCACTCTATCTTTCTCAATATGGATTTGGATCTTCCATTCCTAGAATTCCCATGGTTCCCTGAGCCCTTTCCTCTATCCTTTTGTCTTACCCTCTTCTCCATGTTTAATGCATTTCCTGATGTCTCATCTGTGCTTTTCCGTCACATTTCCTCGCTAAGAATAACACCAAAAACATCATCAAAATTTAGAGTGTTTGAACACGAGACATAATTACTTCCAAACATGATGAATCCATTCCAGCTTTCTGGCAATGAGAATAATATTATAAGAGCCTTGACCTCATCATCAAAGTCCACTTTTATATAACTTAGCTGATTAGTAACCATATTAAATTCATTTAAATGATCTGCAATGGACCCACCTTTTGACATATTCATATTAAATAATCACTTCATTAGAAATACCTTATTATATGTTGAGGGTTTTTCATAGAGTTTATCCAATGAGTCCATCAACTCCTTTTTTATCTTTTATTTTGAAATATTGAAAGCTACTGATGCTACCAGGCTCATCCGTATCATTCCTAGTGCCTTTCTATCAAGAACCTCCCATTCTTTGTCCTTCATGGCCGTCGTCTTCTTTCCTATTCCGCCCAATGGTAGGAACCGATCCTTCTGATATAAATAATATTCCATCTACATCTTCCATAACTGGTATTTTTGGTTGTTAAATTTCTCAACCCTAAACTTTCTGTCTTCCACCATTGCTCCCACTTGAACCAAGAACTCTCTTTTCCTGCGAGTTACCTTTCGCTCTAATACTAGTTGTTAGAAAAATAGGATCGCAGAAAAATAAAATAAAACAAATTCAGAAATAAAACACAGAAGATACACAATACAATAGAGACACAAATATACGTGGTTCACCCAGAGTGGGTTATGTCCACTAGAGAAAATTTCAGGTCCTTCCTTTATTATTATCCAACAATTGAAGGGATACAACCTACAACACACCCATTGTAACTTCCTCTCGTTTCTTTCACAATGTCCTCCTCATAATAAAATATTCACAATAATACGCATCCACAATACAATTCCCTCATAAAAGAGGGTTTCCTTCTAGGGAAAAATCCCTAACATAATCTCTACCGTCAGATCTATGACTTAATGATGAACGGTCAAGATTGACTATGAAATTACAATATACATTTACAAGGAAATTTTTCCTTCGAGGGATTCTCCCTCGGTATTATCCCCCAAACCCCCGTTGGCCCCTGGAACCCTCAGATCACATAGGGGGAAAGCCCCCCCTACAATCCCCCCGCATGGAGGGGTGTACAATCTTCCGGGGTGTATAGTCTTCATGGGGTATAAACACGGATGAAAACAAATACCTATGAATAAGGAAGATAATTAGGCTCCACAACCAACAGATGGAGTGTGCAACATAGATGACTTTGAATTTATTGAGATTGTGGATAAAATTCAGTTGTATCCAACATTTCTTATACTGGATTGGGCCTTTGAAAATTAGTCAATTATTGAATTGAAGAGAAGAGAAATGATTTTTGAAGGTGGAGGCTTAAAGGTCATTGCACCGTTAGAACCCATAGAGGCAAGAATATATGTGGAGCCCACGAGAAAGGAAATTGATAACTTGTATAACATGACCCTGCACATAGATGACTACATCAATCCCACTATAGATGGTTTGATTAGTTTGATAAGCATTAGATCTTGTGCATCAGACTCAGAGGAAGGACTTGAACATTGGAATCACTAGTTACACGAAGTATCGACCAAAATATGTGCTCACATTACTCACTCTTTACATTGGATCAAAATAGAGGTACATGATATGCCATAGTTTGATGGATTAACATAGGTGATTTGTTTTGTCAATGAATTTGAGTTGTAGATACCTGAACACAAAATATTGTTGGAATTAGATGTTTCATTTAGAGCAACCCCAACAAGATGGTGGGAAACACACAAGGAAGGGATGGAGGATTGGCAACATTGTAAAAGGATGATGCAGATCAAATTTGGAGCAGAAGAAATTATGCACAAATTTACAAGGATAACCATATGACAGATCATGTTGCGTTATGTACTAAAACTTGGAGACAAGTTCCGAAGAAGGAATGTATGCACATATTCATACATATACTAGAGATAGTTCCCAAGAACTGGTCTCTAGATATAGAAGTGCACAAAGGGATATCAGACTGGGAAGAGCTCACCCATAATTTCAAGGTAACATTTAACTTTGAAGCCAAGTCACCTTTAGTAGATGAAACTTTGCAATTCATTAGAATTAAATTTTTTATGGAAGAAGGACATATAGAAATAGTACCTATATGGAGCACACATAGAGAGTCTACACCCATCCATGAACTATTAGAATGTTATAATGTTATTGAGGAAGATCAAGAGGAAGAAGATCTAAGAAATGTAAAAGTACTAGAGACTGAAAGGGAGAGTGCAATACTAGTATCATATCTTGAATTCAACGCATATGTGAAGCCATTAAGAGTGCACAAAGTGAATATTGGAACGAAAGAGAAACCAAAGTTGGCGAATATTGGTGATTATTGAAATGATGAGACTGTGGAAAAGATTGCAGACCTATTGCATGAATATCAATATCTCTTTCTCACAACATTTTCAGAGATGAAGGGAATAGATGGAGAATTGGGAGAAATGAAGATTCCATTAAAACCAGACGCTAAGCCAGTAAGACAAAGACCTTACATATTGAATCTGAAGTACAAGGAAAAAGTGAAGGCAAAGCTTGATAGAATGATAGAAGCTGGTATCATTGAGCATGTTGCAGATTCTGAATGGATAAGTCCAATGGTGATCCAAGATAAGAAAATATGGGATATTAGAATTTGTGTAGACCTAAGGAAGTTGAATGATGCATGTTTACATGACCCTTTCCCAACCCCCTTTATAGATAAAGTGTTAGAAAACGTAGGAGGGTACGAGGTCTACCCGTTCACTAATGAATTTTCAGGATACCATCAGATAAATATTGCGCCAAAATACATACATAAGATGACATTTTCGACAGAATAGGGGAGCTTCCAGTACACTGTGATTCCGTTTGGGTTAAAGAATGCACCTGCTATGTTTTCTATAGTAGTTGTCACAACCTTTAAGGAGTTTATTCATAAGTTTCTTGAAGTGTTATTGGATGATTGGATTGTGTTTAGTTTATTGAAAGATCACATATAAACTCTAAGGTTGATGCTTAATAGATGTAGAGAATATAAGATTTCATTAAACTTGAATAAATGTATTTTCTACGCACCATTTGGGATATTTTTAGGTCATGTGGTATGCAAGAAGGGTTTCTTGGTTGATCCTACCAAGATAGTAGAAATTGTTAATTTTCCACTGCCTAAATCAGTGAGACACTTGAGAAAAAAATTGGGTCATACATGATATCACAGGAAATTTATTAAATGTTATGAACAATTTACAAAGCCAATGGAGAAGTTATTGAAGAAATAAGATAAGTTTCAGTGGAATGAATACCATCAACATGGTCTAGACACATTGAAGCAAAAGTTAGTAATTATGCCCATTATAGTGTTCCCGGATTGGAAGAAGGATTTTCACGTTCATGTGGATGCATTGTCGATAGCACTCAACGCAATATTATCCCATCCAGTAGAGGGAGAGTTAGACCATCCAATTTATTTTTCTAGTAGGAAGATGTCGACTATTGAGACTAATTACACAAAAATAGAAAGGCAAGGCTTGGAAATGGTTTATGCCTTGCAGAAGTTCAAAAACTAATTTTTGGGGTCCCATTTCAAGATGTATATGGACCACTCTGCATTGCGATATATAGTGCACAGAATAGTATTGGGGGGAACAATATGAATATGATTATTGTTGTTCTAGGAGTATGAATTTTAAGTTATTGTGAATCCAGGGAAATTGAATGTAGGAACATACCATTTGTTGCAGATACTGATAGGAGAAGACACAAGGAACCTAGATGATAGTTTACCATATGCACATTTATTCTTAGTTCAAATGGTAGATGAACACTTTGCAAAAATTGTCCAATATTTGAGCACATGAGTGGCTCCTGTTGGACACACCTACCACACTTAGAGGGGGGAGGAGGGGGGGGGTGGGGTGAATGAGTGTGGGGCTCTTTTTACCAAAAAATTTCTCTTACACAAAACACCTTAGTTAATATTCAATATTTACTCATTACCCATTGATGTCATTTATAACCAGTTAGATATGAACATATATCAACAACATATATTAGTAATATATCATCAACAAGTCATCACCATAATGAACACAAAGAAAACAAGATGTATGTACAATTTTTCTTTTTATTATGGACAACAATCCGGGGGTTTTCCAGCAACAACTGAATAGAGTACAACTCTACAAGAGCACCAACTCTATAATGCAAGACTCAACTTACATCCTCAACACCAACTGAGATGAGGCAACAATCCTCAACAAATATCAATCTGTCAACAGGTACGCGACCTATCAGTAGTGCAGCCAACGTGTGTATGTGCTCTAGCTCACTACAGCATGCGTATGCACGCGGCTAGTGTATACAACAACCTGCGTATACCTTATGAGATGTTAGGGTTTGTCCTTCAAGATAAACTTAGATTATCTGCAATCAATATATCATTCTCTTATGTCTCTGACTATCCAATTTGACCACCAACCAGTCACAACATCTCCAAGCTCTCCAATAGCTTGCTCATGCTCCAAAATAAATCAATATGAATGCTATATTAAACATGTATAAAAAACTAGTATACCATAGAAATCATGTCACCACTGAATCACGAGAGTACTTCTCACTCCATCAACCAAATCACCCAAACTGAATCACATCATAAAATCCATACCAAGAATTCCCTAAGAATTCACATCACATCAAACAACAGTATCCATCAAGAGAATAATGTAACCATACCAATGTCTC
Organism: Picea engelmannii; assembly: GCA_009831015.1. NCBI lineage: Eukaryota > Viridiplantae > Streptophyta > Pinopsida > Pinales > Pinaceae > Picea > Picea engelmannii. The sequence continues at coordinate 276,228 of ML782029.1, forward strand.
AGTGATAGATCTGATCCCATAAAATGCAGATCTGGAACCTGCCTCATCATCCAAGAGATTGGCACCAGATCAAACACAATTCTTCATCATTCCATCCACTGTACGTGCCCTATCCTCATACAGCCCGCGTGTGTACACACCTTGTCTCATTACAACCCGCGTATACCTCAAAAACTAGGGTTTTTGAGGCTTCGAGACTTTTGCCGTGAAGATATCCAAAATTGTCGAAAATTTGATGCGTCCATGAGATCCTCCTCTCTCTTTCTTCCTCAGAATATATCTTCAATCATGCTCAAGAGATCCACACGAAAAATGCTCAAGAAGCTCTCACAAGAAGCTCTCCATCAATACTCCATAAGATAATCTCACAAGAAGTTCTCCATTGATCCACAAAAAGGATATTTGCTAGAGTCCATAGCTATCTTATTTATACTTTCATCCTCTAGGTCACTTAACCCATTTCTAGGTCACTTTAACCTATTTTCCTTATTTTAGTGTTAACCACTTTCCATAAATAGAAAGTTCTCCAATATTTATCATTTAAATATTCCTTCTTGATTTTGTCACCTTATTTTATCATTTAAATAATCTTTCTTGATTTTGTCACTTCTCTTTATTATTTAAATAATTATTTCTTCTTTTAGGTCACTTTGACTTGTTTGACCTTGGGGGCTTCAAGCCTTCATATGGGGTCCTCCAACTTTGTAAAGCCATAACTCTCAAACCGTGAGGATTTATGTGACATTCCACATACCACCGGAAATGGCATGAAAGGCACTATCCATCTAGGATAGTTTCACCAACAACTTCATTGATATTCATCTCATTATTTCACATACAAGCATGGGTCCTCCAACCATTCTTCTAGGATAACTCAATCCGAAAAGTGTGTTCTTGTGAAGGATTTCACCATAAGGGGACCACTTTGGAGTTCATCCATTTGTGCTCCTTATCAGTCATGATAAGACAATAATGAGTCATCTTTTCATCAAACAAACTATGCATCATTATGTATCAATGAAAACTCTTGATCCATATTCATCTATGAATCATATCAATGATCCATATTTATCAATTGGTTTCCACTTTGACATCTATCATTCTCATCAAGGACTATGCATCATATCAATGATCCATATTTATCAATTGGTTTCCACTTTGACATCTATCATTCTCATCAGGGACAATACATATACATTGTTCATCAATCATTAATCAATCAATCCATTGACATCAATCAATCACTTGACATCAACCAATAAAACTATTGGCATCAATGACAACATGATCCAACAATCTCCCCCTTTGGCATTGATGGCAATACCAACATTGATGTCAACACCAATTACAAATTATTGATGTCAACATGTAGATAAGGCATGCTCTACATCAATAGTCAATGTGACTATCTCTCCCCATCAATAAAAATCAATCACATCAATGTGATTAACTCTCCCCCTTTGACATCAATGGTAAAGGGCCATTCTCCTCTTGGGGTTGCTCCCCCTGCTTGAATGCCTTTGATATTCCTATGAATAATCTCTCCCCTTTTGAACAAGGGATATCAATCTGATGTATTGCTGAAGATATATCTCTCATACTCCCCTTGTGACCATTGCTCCCCCTGGAACAATGCCTTTTTGATATTTCTTTAAATATAGGGCTCTTTTCTAGGTATGCATCTCATAAATATCTCCTCCTAGAATCATGGGAACAAGAATGACTCGCCTTATGTGTATGTCTCCCCCTATCTTCTCTTTCAATGATGATCCTTGGACCTGTCCATGCATTAACCTCTATCAATATGCCAACATGTGCATCTACCAATATGCCAACCATGTGTATCTACCAATATACCAACATGTGCATCTACCAATATGCCAACCATGTGTATCTACCAATATGCCAACATGTGCATCTACCAATATGCTAACCATGTGTATCTACCAATATGCCAACATGTGCATCTACCAATATGCCAACATGTGCATCTATCAACAATACCATCCATGTACCCCAACATTTTATTTTATATAATCCAATAGATGCGCATTTGATCAACATCAATCCATACTCATGGGTTAGTGCCATGTACCCAAGATATATTTTACATCGTCACCTTACATGATCTAACATAGAACCATGAAAACCTGCAACAAACAGTGTCAGAATCTGCAATAAACAATTTCAGAACCTGCAACACAGAGTTATATCATCACATCAACCTGCAACTCATGTGCATTGCCTTTTTCCCAAGGCTTTACCATATATATGTGGCCTGCTACACAACATAGAACATATGTATGCGACCTATTCAAGGTCAGACAACGTATGTACGTGTCTGTCACCACTGTCACCCATGTATGCCTCAGTAGATGGCACTTTTGAACTTCCCTTCAGTATTTCATTTTGATCTGGCTGCTCTGTCTTCTTCTTCACCCACTTATTTAGATGACCCTTCTCCTCAAAACTTGAGCTCCGAGCATCCATATTTTCAAAGATGTCTCCCTTTCTTACTTCATTCCTTCTTCTAGCCATGCTATGTGAAGTCCTCATCATGGAATTTCTTCTTGTGTTCCAACACTCCTGAGATTTGTGGCCAAATCCACTACAGTTGTAGCATATTATGGAGTTACAATGAACAACAATGTGTCCTATTTGATCACATATCCAACACCTTGTGGTGTTATAGAGTCTTCCCTTATATCTCATTTCATAAGATCTACATTCGAAAGCTTTGTTACCATATCCATTACATGAATAACAATGCCCATGAAAAATACTTTCATACCTTTGCTTTGGTGTCCCAAAAGTCGCTTCTTGATGTCTTGTTTGCTTTGTTCTTTTGGAATTTTCTTTGTCTTGTGTAGATGGTTGTTTTGCAACATTGTCTTTCTTCTTTGATGGACTTACCTCATGTTTCTTTGAGGTTATTTCTTCAACATGTGTATCTTCTCCTTTGTATCCAAGACCTGATTTATCACATGATGATCTTTGACTTTCCAAGATCTCATCCAAGATTGGTGAGCTATTCAAGAATTTGTTTGACTTTTCTACCTTCTTTCTAAGGTCAACAATTTCAGCTTCTAACTTACAACATGACTCTTCCTTTTCATTTATTTGATTCTTCAATAGTTCTTCTATTCTTTTGGCTTCTTCAATTTGGGGCTTGAGATGGACAATGATTTCATAACTTTTTCTAATCTCATCATCTACATTCATATCTTATTTTCCATTCTTTAGTCTTGTGATCTCTTCTTCCTTTTCTTCTAATTTGGTATTATTGCTCTCTTCTTGTTCCTTGATCATTTCCTTTAGTTTCAATATGTGCCTTAGAATTCTCCTAAGATATAAACCCTCTTCAACTTCCTTTTGAAGTTTTAATATATTTTCTTCTATTCTTTTCATGGGATAATTACCATCAAATTTTACACAAACTGTTTATGTATCTTCTTCTTCACTTGTAGAGAAAAATTCATCATCATCATTGCAATCAAGTTTTTTTTAGGGTTCTTTACCTTCATTTGAAATATCTTCATGATATTCCTTTTTGCCAACATCAACACATAATTCTTTGCCTTCATTTGAAATGTCTTCAAGATCTTCCTTTGTGCTATCATCACTTGATTCTTTATCTTCACTTAAAATGTTTTCAAAATCACATTTAGAAATAATGCATTCAAGAGTTTTTGGAGATTCTTTACCTTTAGTGATCTTGATGGAGTGATATTCAATATCTTCTTTCTCCTTCTTTCTTTGATATGTCTCCTCTAACTTTATCCATAGATCCTTGGCGGAAGTGCATTGTCCCATGCTCTCTTTGATAGGGCTTGAGAGTTCACTAAGAATGGTCTTGAGAGACAATGCATAATTATTCTTTCCTTCTCTTTGAGATGCAAACTTTGACTTGTTCTTCAAAGGAACTGATCCACCAATGGATGCCTTCCAAATAGCTACTCCCATTGTCTTCAAATGTAATCTCATATCTATTCTCCAAGTAGAATAGTTTTCCTCATTAAGCATTGGAACTTCATCATCCATTTGTGTGTCTATGGATCTCCTTCAATATTGTTAAGGCTTGTAGTGAAGGCCTGCTCTGATACCAATTGTTGGACACACCTACCACACTTAGAGGGGGGGGGGGGATGAATGAGTGTGGGGCTCTTTTTACCAAAACTTTCCTCTTACACAAAACACCTTAGTTAATATTCAATATTTACTCATTACCCATTGCTATCATTTATAACCAGATAGATGTGAACATATATTAGCAAGATATATCAATAACATATCATCAACAAGTCATCACCACAATGAACATAAAGAACACAAGATGTATGTACAATTTTTCTCTTATTATGGAAAACAATACGGGTGTTTTCCAACAACAACTGAATAGAGTACAACTTTACAAGAGCACCAACTCTATAATGCAAGACTCAACTTACACCCTCGACACCAACTGATATGAGGCAACAATCCTCAACATATATCAATCTGTCAACATGTACGTGACCTGTCAGTAGTGCAACTAGCATCTGTACGCGCTCTGGCTCACTACAACCAGTGTATGCACGTGGCCAGTGTATACAACAACCTGCATATACCTTATGAGATGTTAGGGTTTGTACTTCAAGATCAACTCAGATTCTCTGCAATCAATATATCATTCTCTTCTGTCTCTGATTGTCCAATATTACCACCAACCAGTCACAACATCTCCAATCTCTCCAATAGCTTTCTGATGCTCCACAATAAATCAATATGAATGCTATCTTAAACATGTATAAACAACTAGTATACCATAGCAATCATGTCACCATTGAATCACAAGAGTACTTCTCACTCCATCAACCAAATCAACCAAACTAAATCACATCATAGAAGCCATACCAAGAATTCCCTAAGAATTCACATCACATCAAACAATAGTATCCATTAAGACAATAATGTAACCATACCAGTGTCTCAGTGATAGATCTGATCCCATAGAATGAAGATCTGGAACCTGTCTCATCATCCAAGAGCTTGGCACCATCTCAAACACAATTCTTCATCATTCCATCCACTATACGTGCCATGTCCTCATACAACCTGCATGTGTACACACCCTAGCTCATTACAACCTATGTATACCTCAGAAACTAGGGTTTCTGAAGCTCCGAGACTTTTGCTGTCAAGATCTCTGACATTGCATGTTGCACTGGAGTTGCATGCAAAGTACTCTCCTTATGTGTAAGTAGAATAGAGAAGTCATCGTCAGAAAACTTGGTGAATTTATACAACCTTGACTTGTGATCCATCTCACCAATTGCAATAATGGAATTGTCATGCATGTCAATTACTGAAATCGAATCTGATGTAAATTGAACCTTTTTACCTTTCTGAGTGATCTGATAAACTGAGAGGAGATTCATTGAAATCTTTGGAACATGTAGAACATTCTCAAAACTTCCATTGTGGAGTTCCACTCTCCCTTCTCTGGCTACTGCTACTGGATTATCATCCCCCATGAGAATAGGGGGTCTTGACTCTTGAGCATGGACTCAAAGAAGAAAAAAATTCCTATTTTACTGCCATATGATGGGATGCACCATAATCTATAATCCATGAATCAGATGAGGAATTAATTGCAACCAGAGAATGATGATTACCTTTCTTAGGAGAAGGATCTTCTTCCTTTTGCTTATTGACTCCCTCTGGAATGAAGTTTCCAAGGTTATTCTGCTGAAGTGCCTGTGCCATAAGATCGATCTATTTTTTCATGCATGTGGATTCTTCATGATTTGGTTTATTGCAGTAAGTGCACTGCTTTCCCTTCTTCTTCTTGGAATCTAAAGAGTCTTTGGAACCTGAAGAATCATTTAAGGGTTTGGAATATCCCTCCTTCCCATTCTATTTGGATGATCCCTTTCCATCATGCATGGTGAGTGCATGTACTTTGGGATCTTTCATGAGGCCCGTATGTATGATTTTTGTCTTCTCTTGTGTAAGAGACTCAATGAGCTGAGCCAATGTAGGAATTTTCCAATTTGTTCCAAAAAGACATTTGCTAGAATGGAAATTGGAGACATATACAATGTATTCTGGTCCTAGATTGGCCAAGATTGTTAGAATAATTTGTTTCTCTTATGTAGAATTGTCAATACCACATTCACCCAAGATAAAAATCAAATATTTAAATTTAGTAAATAAATCTTGTATATTATCAAAACTTTTAGGGTCTAAGGTATTACACTCTACCTCAAGCATATGATCTTGCATCTCACCCTGCTTTCCAAAGAGTCCTTCCAGGGTGGTCTAGATCTCGTTTGGAGTCTTGCATGCAACAACATGAAACCATAAATCAATGGAGATTATCTCAAGAAGCAATCCTGTGGCCTCATCCTTATGGTTTTCCCATCTCATCTTCTCAATTGTTGATGTAGGTTTTGTTTCTGTTGCCATTGTTAAATTATACAGTCCTTTTCTTTTGAGTTGGAATGTCGCCTTAGGCTTCCAATAAAAATAATTGTATGGTGTGAGGATTACCACCAAGTTTGACTGTATGATAGTTGTCCTATCAATCTCTCCCACTGTTTCTAAGAACCCCTCAAAATTTACTCTCAACCTGCAAGTGAAAAATTAAGAAATCATGACAAAAAGGACATTTTAAGTGAAAATTCGTATCAGTTTCATGAGATGATCTTCCGACTCAATTTATGAGCAAACGGTGAGGAATCTCACCAAACGGTTGAAAACCCACTTGCAGAATGAGTCAATTTACTTCTCATGCGTGTCGTTTCCTCAAAAAATTAATATTTTGGGAGCAATCACTGTAGAAAGGTACAACCACAGGTTCGTATCACTTTCATGAGGCTATATTCCGCCTTACTTTATGATAAAATGGTGAGGAATCTCACCAAACGGTTGAAAAACCACTTGTAGAATGGGTCGATTTACTTACAAATAGGGTTGTTTCCTCAAAAAATTAATATTTTGGGAGCAATCACTGTAGAAAGGTACGACCACATATTTGTATTAGTTTCAGGAGGCTATATTCCAGCTTACTTTTTGAGCAAACTATGATAAATATCGATAAATGGTTGAAAAACCACTTGTAGAATGGGTCAATGTACTTCCCACGCAAGCCGTTTCCTCAAAAACTTAATATTTTTGGAGAAATCACTGCTGAAAGGTACAACCACATATTTAGCTCGCTAGAACTCCAATTTTCCTTATTCTTTGGCTTGTCTGGCTTGCTCCAAGCAGCGTAGCTCTGATACCATGTCAGTGTTTGATGGAAACCTGAACATGAGACCTAGCTAAATAATACACACACAAAGCTTATCAATAAAAGGAAGAGAGATACACAATTAAGAATGAGAATCAATGTATATTATGATCTAATAAATGAGTGAATGATCTTCACTCATATAGGCAATGACATCCTATAATTAGAAATGCATGCATAATAGTGATGGTCTAAGATTATAAAGTCTAAAATAGAACTAGTCAGTTAACTCCCATTGAACTAGTGTTACTCCCACTGAACTAGTGTGCCAAAAATATAAATTTCTCCAACAGATGGGATACTACGATGATGTGTGATAGAACATGAAAGACCAATGACCCTAACATAGGTACATGATGGAATTGTAGGAGGAAATTATGCGGGAAATGCCACAATTCATAAAATATTTCACACAGGGCTATGGTGTCCTACCCTCCACAAGGATGCTAAGGAATATTGTTAGAGCTACGATGTTTGTGAGAGAGTAGGAAGGCCACCATGAAGAGATGAGATGCCTTTGAACCCACAAGTCACTTTATAGGCGTTTGAAAAATGTGAAGTGGATTTTATCAGACCAATTAATCCACCAGTGAGGAGAACAAGATCTAGCTACATAATTACTGCGACAAACTACTTGACAAGATGGACAGAGGCAGAAACAGTTACAAATTGCAGTGCAGAGAAAACTGTGTGGTTCTTATTTGAGAACATAGTTACAAGGTTTGGGTGTCCTAAGTTACTTATGAGTGATCAAGGGACTCACTTTTTGAACAAGAAAATTGCAACATTGACAAAAGAGTTCCAGATTCAACGTCGGAAGATCACTCCATATCACCCGCAAGCTAATGGAATTGTGGAGGATTTCAATAAGATATTGGAGAATGCATGGACCAAGGTTTGTAATGTAGGACAAGATGATTAGGATTTAAGGATCCCTGCAATGATTTGGGATTATAGAACCACATGTAAGAAGTTGACAGGCCAGACACCCATTATACTAGCATATGGTCAGGAAGCAGTCATGCCCATGGAGTTTTTGATACCGAGTCTGTGCATTGCTACGATGGCAGACCTTACAGATTCCAGTGTAGTAGAATAAATACTATCATAGTTACTGATATTAGAGGAAGATTGATTTGTTGCAACAAGTATAGAAGGCACGAGAAAAAGCATGGCATGATAGAAACATCAAGAAGAATAAGTTCTAGACAAGAGATCTAGTATTGCTCTATGACAATAAGTTCTTACAGCACCCAATAAAGTTTAGGGTGCATTGGATAGGGCCATACATGATAAGACATGTGATTAAGAAGGTGATATTCAACTAGAACAATTGGATGGAAAAGTCATAGAAGGACTAATGAATGGGAGTTGGATGAAACTATACAAGGACGACTGCCCTTCTGTGCACTAGGAGAGTTTCATAGACTAACTTGTATCATAGTGTACTATAACTTGAAAAGGTATAAAAAGAAATAAAAATCAAGTAAAATAGGAAAAAGAAAATAAAATAGTTCAAGGAAGAAGTCAAAGGTTGAAGAGTCCAAGAAGTTAAGGAAAACTAGGACATTGTTGCAGAAGAGAAAGATGCAGACAAAAGAGCACATAGATGAAGAAAGAAACATTGTGTACAGAGAAGAGATCTCCTAGGGAGACGAGATTGCATAGACAAAAACTAAGAGAATTTAAGAAAATCCATGATGGTATGTTCAATAAAGAGTTACCATGATGGTGAAGTAGTGGTGCCACGTAACATTAAATGAAAATTGACAAGAATATATTGATAGGTTGTAGAATTAAATGGATAATTCGCCGAAGATACAAAGTTGATGGAGAATTAAGGTAGGTAATGAATTCAAACCACTACTGAATTGGAAGGATAGTTTAGGAAAGGGAAACTAACAACTAGCGATGAAGTATAAAAGCAAGCATAAGGTCAATGGGGGAAGGTTATTTTCATTCATAATTCATATAGAGAGATGATTTACAGAGTCGAATATCTGAAGTTGCAGATCCAAAGTTTCAAACCTAGTTGGAAGTAGAGACCAGTCGTAGAGGGAGATGGATCCACCTAAGACAACAACAGATTCAGTGTCAGTACCAAAGAAACCATGAAATCAAAAAAAAGAAACACCTGTAATGGAAGAGACATAGAAAACATCATCCTTAGAGTCAAGATTCCCCAGGGATTATATCCCATCGAGAAATCCATCAACAAAACATGTTAATTTACATATAGATGCGAAGTCTCCACTTGTGGAGCCATCGATTCCAAAAGGCATAATCGTAGAAGGACACATGTTGTTCGACAACACATGAATTCCAACAGAGGACAAACACCTTCAGTAACCACTCACACAACCAGATCAAAGATAAAAAAAATGATGTTTTGATGTGGTAAAACCCCTATGGGGAAACATCCATGACCCCGACCAACACAACCACTTGGAGAATTTTATTAATGCAAAATAAAAAGATTACAAAGATATTTTACAAGACAGTTTCTCACAATCGATCATCAACAAATGATCCTCCATTCTCTTTTAATAGATATCATGGACCAATTGGGTGCTAAGCACAGATCAATGGCCATTAAGATCGAGGATAATATGAACCATCAGATCACTCTATGTCGGGAACATATTGTGACCATCGGATTTCCTAACTACAAATGCATACTAATGCATACTAAAGAAACACACTAAGAAACACACTTTTACCTAATGACAAATTAGACCAATTAGATCTTATCTAACTCCTAAGTGTCTAAATATCCTAACATTCCCCCTTAAGAACAACTTAAGATAGGATTGAAGGATTTACAATAGTGACACAATAGAAGGAAGGAGGCATTAGAGCCTATCCCCTCTTAATGAAAACTTCCTGAATTCCTAACATAGTCCGAATTTTGGAAAACTTCGCTTCTGTAAGAGACTTTGGGAAAATGTCTGCAACTTGATCTTCTGTTGGGAAAAATAGCACTTCAATAACTTGATCATGAATGAGATTTCTGATGAAGTGCAAGTGTAGCTCGATGTGCTTGCTGCATTGATGTTGAACTGGGTCTTTGGTGATATTTATGGCACTCTGTTTGTCGCACCAAAGGCTGGTCGAGTGCTGATACTGGAAGACAAACTATGAAAGAATCCGTCGAAGCCATAAGGCTTCCTGAATTGCATTTACCATTTCTCGGTACTCTACTCCTACTGAAGAAAGTGCAACAACCTATTGTTTCTTACAGGCCCAAGTGAAAGGTCCTGAACCAAAGATGAAAACATAACCTACAGTAGACTTCTGATCATCAGGGTCGTCGGCCCAATCTGAATCAGTGAAACCATCCAATAAAGGAGTCCCTCTTGATCTGTACTATATCTCGAACTGAATTATACCACGAACATAACAAAGTATCATTTTATATACTTTCCAATGGCTTTCATGGGGTGTTTTCATATAACGAGAAACAATACCAACACCAAAGGAAAGATCAGGACAAGTATGAGTCAAGTATAAGAGGCTACCAACTAACTAATGGTACAAGGTGGCATCAACTTCAGGAGAAGTACAGGTAGCAAAAAGCTTGACTACAGACTGGAAGGGAGAAGGGGATGGTTTACAATCATCCATATGAAAGCGACGAAGAAGCTTACAATCATACTTACACTGGGATAGAAAATGCCTTCATTTTTTTGCAAAACTTGGAGGCTAAGGAAATAGTGCAAAAATCCTAAGTCTCTCATTTCAAATTTCTTCTTAATGTTAGTTTTCACATGGTTTAAAAGTTTTGAGTCACTACCAGTAAGGATAAGGTCATAAACATAAAGGACAAGGATTATGAGATGGATTCCTACTTTCTTGGTATAGACATTAGGATCAGAATGGCATCTAGAGAATCTAATGGCAATAAGAAAGTTGTCCATTTTGGCATACCAATATCGGGGAGTTTTCTTGAGACCATAAAGAGATTTCTTAAGGCGACAAACAAGGCTAGAGTCATTCTGGACATAGCCAGGAGGTCGTTCCATTTAGATTTCTTCTTGCAAATATCCATGCAAGAAGGCGGATTTAACATCCATCTGATGGACCTCCCATTTATGTGAGGCAACAAGGGAAAGAACAAGGCAGATGGAATTCATTTTGGCTACAAGGGAAATGGTTTCGTTATAGTCAATTCCTTCAACATGGGAAAATCCTTTGGCAGCTAACTGAGTCTTGTGTCTTTCAACACTTCCATTTGATGCATACTTAGTTCTATAGACCCATTTACATCTGACAAGTTTTCTTCCTTTTGGAAGAGGTACACGAACCATGTATCATTTTCCATTAAAGAAATATACTCTTCATTCATTGTTGTATCCCAATCTGGATGAACTGAAGCTTCTACAAATGTCTCTAGATCATGAGTCTTTGAAACTTGAGCCAAAAGATAAGAGGCTCACTGGAACTGCGAATGTGTCTAACGCTGATCTGAAGGATCACCAACAATATCACCAACTGCTTCTCGTGTTGAACAAACCCATCTAGGAAGAGATGGAGATGGAACTTGTGTTGGTGTTACAAGGGAAAAACTCTCTATGGCCAAGGGTAAACCACAACATACAAGTATGACTGCAAAAATCAACTCAATTCCAACATATGTTATATAAACTAATGTGCAATATAAGAAAGAGACCTACCTCGATCCAACGTTTGATGATGTTCCATCATTGAGCACTTTGACCCAAAGCTTTATACCCGGGAGAAGTTAACAACAAACAAGAAAACAAGTATATAGTGATGATACGAAAGGGGTTAGCACATCAGATAGCATAATCCATTAATAAACATTACAAACATGCCCATGGATAATAATCATATATTTTCAAGATACCAATAGGATGAGAAAGGAGTATTTATATTAATAATTGATCAGTAGAAGTGTAAACATTACAGAATTCCGTGTCGACATGGTTCAAAACCAAGAAACCAAGTTCCTTCCAACTGGGTCCCCACCACTTCAATCCTCCACCAAAGGAAAGCTCATGAGAAAGAGACAAAGAGGTCCTCTCAATAATAAGGGAAGATCTTGGGGGATGAACACTGTGTTCAGACTCGAGGGACAAAGGGATGCAGACTCAATATGAAGTAATTTCTCTAGAGTAACTTTGCTCTCAAAGTTGAATTCTTTCTCCTTCTTTTCCATAGTTTGAAATTGTGCTCTTATAGCCTCCAGAATGCAACTAAAGGGATGAGTCGGAACGTTTCCAGTATATGGAAGGCCAAGGATCATAAATATTTTGTCGTGACATGGAAACTCGGCCTCATTTTATATTGTCTGGCACAAATCCCGATATACACGAGCTCTAATGGAGCAAAAAGCGTATACACATCTTGCATAGCAGTTAGGGAGCGTATATGTGGAAAAATGTACATTTTTAGCTCTGGATTCATAAAAAAAGGGATGAAAAGTCTGCATAGGGAAATGGAAAAAGGCCTTCTGTGCAAGAAAACAATGGTGAGGCAAATCTTTCTATAACAGATGCCCCCTAATGTGTGAGATCAGAGGAGTATATGAGATGACTGAAATACATTATAAATAACCTAGAGGTGGAGTGGTAGAGAATCAACTGGACGAACTCAATTGCTCATTACATTATGTATTGACTTTGCATACATGACTTCCAAGAATACAATGCAGATCCATGTGAAAAATATACCAAACAAGTGTTCATGGCCATGAATAGGAAAATACAAATGCGATATGCTAAAAGCTGTCATAGTCACGAAAAAGGCCTAGTGAAACCAGTCTCAAAAATCAATCTGAAGATATCTGTATACCATGTAGTACAATCTGATCTCCCATGGTCACTGAAGTCAAAAAGGTACTGGTCCAATGAAATGGAAGCAACATCTCAGGAAAGCTGTGGCCACATAATGATGTCTTCAAGTCTTCTACACTATCCACCAATGGTGCAGGTCTACATCATGTGAATAAATGAGTTGAGGTCGAACATGATGAGACATCGTTTGATTACCGGTCATTGAAGTATATCGTTAACAAACGCGAGACAACCTACTGATAATGAAAGTAGGTATCAAGGCACTGAGTACATCCCTACAAATGTGAATAAAGGAGTTGGTGTCTAACACTTGAGAGATCCATTGATCATGAGACATTGATGTATTCCCATCTGTCAATGGTGAGATATCTTGCCACTAATGACTGCAAGCCTCAAGGTACTCATAAAACTCTAGGTCTCATATCTAGAATAAATGAGTTGAATTCGATGGAAGGAGACCCACTGAAAGGAGAGAATTGAGGTATCTCTCATCAATCAACACGAGGAACAAAGCAAGAGATTCATGATTTGGTGGAGATCGGACGAAGAACATGTTCATGAACCAACGAGACTGTGTGTCTTTCGCGTGTGCCAAATGCAAGCGATACACAAAAGGGACCCTCTGAATAGTAGCCAATGATGAAAAACTACTGACAAAGGCGAGGAACCCACCAATAAGGCTGATGGCATCCAAGACACTGCACGAATCCCAAAGTGTGAATAGATGTATTTCCGTCGAACACAAGGGAAACCACCCAGTCAACGACCAATGATGAAATGTTGATTGTTGGGTTCAAGGTGACCTACCAATGATGAAAGTAGGGCCAGGGTGCATGATAAGACCAAAGTATCATGTGATTCTGAGACAAACT
>ML782029.1:302970-347454 GCA_009831015.1 Picea engelmannii
ATTTGTGATATATCTTGCTAATATCACTTAAGTGTTGTAGGTGGATGAAATTGGTATCTTAAAAAATGTCCCCTAATGTGTGAGGTTATGAGCACATCATATAGATAAAATACATCATGTATTTTTATTACAAATATTATGATCCATAATGGATCATTATATAACTTTTCATCTAATTTGGTACTTTCTATATGGAAAAATTGGAGCTATTATTATGTAGGGCCCATTTTCAAGGGCAAGTCCTATTTTGGTGATTTGAGGTTCAAAAGTTTTGAAAACCCTTTTAAGGCCTTAAATGACCATTTATGGGGCCAAATATTTGAGAAAAAAGTTCCCAACCTCTTGACACTATTCCACATCGATAAATTTGCAATGGTGTGAAGTTATGCCTCCTGTAAGTTGACCTATCCCATTGACCACCATGATATCGAGTAGATACCACATTGGCTCACATTACTCACATGTGGAGTGAGTCACATGTGGAGTTTCAAGAATATTCTAGAGGCTCTGAAACCCTAACATTAATTGGGGTTGAGGGATGCAAAAATACTAACCCTAACCGTATACAACTATTATGTCATTTTAATATTGGGCCATTAGGAAAGGAAGGGGTTCCGTTCTTACTGCATTGTTTATTGTCCCATAATTGAGTAAGTGTTTGGGAGTGGGATATTGAAGCATGATAGAAGAATAAAATATCATGTAGTAGGCATATTGGACATAGTGTCCCTGACAACTCCATAATGAGTTATCCTTTCTTTGTATTTGCATTTCATAACTGAGAATAAAAGAGAAGAGCACAAGCCTCTCCTTATAGATGTGTTTTTCCGATATTTTATTTTACTAGGGTACATATTGTGTTGTTTGTGTGAATGGTGTGTTATTTTCTTAGATTATTTCATTTCAATTTCAATTTATTCCAGTGTTTCCCACATTAATCTAGTAACATTAAATTTGAATCTAAAGTAAAATACTACATGATAAGCGATTTCAAAATATTGTAATATCTATTGTGATGAAATGGTCTAGTGGAATATGCACAACAATTTAAAGATCATATTGAGAGAAAGGTCATGAACTAGAGAGATAATTGTAGAGGAGATAGAAAGGAGGCCACTTCAAAAAAAAAATGATGAGATAATAGATGTATACTATATCTTCACAAATGAGGCAGGCATACCCATAATTTTGATATAATCAAGTACAATATGGGCCCATATATAGTGGATCCAAGTCATGATACAAATAAAAATGATTTTTCTTTCATCTCAAATGTGTGATGGAACAATGCACCCCTTGGGAGAAAATAATTGCTGTAAACGAGGATCATTGTAAGAGGGCCCATAAGATGTTGAGATATGGTTGGATGTAAAATCAAATTAGAGCTCAAGAAAAGTTTTTGAAAAAAAATCTATATACATCCTTGGTCTTCAAATAGATTCATAACACTGTCACGATAGTGTATGAGTGTACATGATGTGATAATGAGTTGTGTTCAAGAATGGGAGAAACCATATGGTCAGTAAATAATGCTGAAATCACTGTTAGATGTGAGCTATCCCACCGATAATGATAATAGGTACCAAGGTTATAATATGAATTGACTTGGTGTGAATGGATGTTTTGAAGTCAAACATTAGAAGGAACCATGTAGTCATGGATTAATGTTATTTATCTACGATTTCTTGTGAGGTAAACTACTGATGATGAAAGTGGTAAACAAGGTACTAGGCCTCTAAATCACACCCCCATAGAAAATATGTCATGGTTGATAGTGGAAGGTCCATTCAAGAAAGGGAAATAATTAGTCCCTATAAACCAATAAGAGGCACAATGAACGTTTACTGATGAAACATGCTTGGAATTGACACAATGGGATGTGTAAATGATGGAAGAAAATAAATGATGACTGACCTATGAAGGATCATAAATCCTAATGAGATAATTTGTGCATATGTTAAATGAAGACTAGGATATAAGTAATGTTGAAGGTGTATTAGAGACCATGTAGCCAAAGGAAACCCAATGACATGCGTGAGACTCATGGATAAGAGTGACAAGGTTAAGTGAATTGGAAGTGTAAATATTGGGAATCACAATGGTGACAATGACCAGATGGTGAGAGTGGGATGCAAAAACCGATGGGACCTATTTGAATGGAGAAATATGGGTGATGTAGTACAAATTATATAAATAAGGGTGACACTAATTGATTCTTGATATACTAAAGAGATGTAACATGGTTCAAAACTTGATGGAAACAAGAATAACTTAATTTCTTTCCTTCATTTTGGTCTTTTGATTTTTTAGATGTTTTTAAAATTTTATGGTTTCCCATTAAGTTTCTCTGTTTTTTATGTTTTATAAAGAGTAAAAGAATCAATATATTACAAATATGAGACAACTACCATATGTGACTCACTAGGTGTAACATCCCGCTCTGGCGCACTTACAAAACTTATTCTTTGAGGACACTTGCTTGCAAGTGATCTGGATTTTTATGATGATAAAACATTTATCCTTGATGATGATGCGTCATGATAGATGACATGATGTTTTAATTCTTTGATATAAACATGTGCTATTGACTCATTTTTATTGAGTGTGCAGGTTTTTTGACCTGGAGGATGCAGAGGCATCGACGAAACCCTTGGACTCCGGGTTGAGTCAGGGAGTGTGCTACTTAAGTTGATTTATTTACCATGATAGTTATTGATTTGATGATATGTTGTTGACATGATCTGACATGATGTTTGATGATGCAGGCTGACGATAGCTTGCTGACCAGACTCACATATGGAGTAAAGGGGCCACACATGATTTCCAGAGAGGTTGAGGGAGAGGTGTGGACATCAGCCTTGCCACAACCTAGTAGCACTCCCGCCGTGGCTCGAACTGTAGGTTAACGATTACCTAGTTCGAGAGGATCCACGATGCCGTGAGGGCAGACTGCGACAGTCGCTCGCGATGATTCTAAGGGGCGCGCAATAAGGTGAGGGCCTTATTCCTTAGAGCCCTTAGTCTCCCACAAGTTCACCTGGCGGAGTGTTGACTCCAGGGGTTATAGATGTCTACCAATCGGTCAAGTCGGCGAGTGGCACCCTTGGAGCACGTGGTGCATCCTGAAGGGCACGTTACGCAAAAGAAGCACAAGTTGGGGAGTGGCACCCCTGGAGCACGTGGTGCATCCTGAAGGGCACGTCTTGCAACAAAAGCAAACAAGGCGAGTGGCACCCTTGGAGCACGTAGTGCGTCCTGAAGGGCACGTTGCATGGATGTTGATGATGAGACAAACCTAGATGACCCTAAAAACCTTAAACGCCTGAAGAAATTCTTAAAACAACTCCCCTAAGAAACTGTCACCCAGTTCAAAATCTAAACCTAAGCCTAAAAACCTTTCTAAGATAAATTTCGATTAACCCTAAGAAAAATAAAAATAAAAATAAAAATAAAGATGTAAACTAAAACCCTCTTATGTAATGATTTAGTCTTCTTAAATTTAAGGGGGGGTAAAGTAATGAGGGAGATAAATTAGTTGAAACCCATGGTTTTTAAATGATAAAGAAGAAATAAAACTAATTAAAGTGTGGGAGTATAAAAGTTAGGATTTTAAAAATATAATGAAAAGACTATTAAGCGCATTTATCTTTTTGGGTTTAAAAGAAAAAAAGAAAAAGAAAGGAATAAATAATAGAAATAAGGAAACTTGTAATAAAGGAAACTTAATAAAGGAAAGTAAGGGACATAGGGTAAAAAGCAAAAAGGATTCAACAATTAATAAATTTCTATAATGAACTGAAATAGCAACTTCTTTTAGGGAAAGTTATTAAAAGCATGTGAGGGGATCTAGGAACCCTACGAGTAATTTTAGGAGCGACTATAGGGGGGTGAGGGAAATGAGTCTTTTTATATTTTTAAGGTAAATAATTTTGGAGAAACGTGGGGGAGGAGTGACACTTGGACGACAAAGAATTTTTAGAGGATTGTCATTAAAAATTAAATTAATAATGATTTAGGGAAAGTAGGTGGGTCTCAAATTTCTATAAAAGAAGGGGAAAAGGAGGAAGAAGGGGAGGAACGGTTAGCGTAACGTTACGCTTCTGGATTGTGGCTTGACTATTTTTCTTGTGAGGAGTTGGGAATTTCTCAGCTGTATTGGAGTGGTAGCTCAGCCTTGGAGGCGAGCTGAGAAGCTATTCTTGTCTCTGGATCTTGTGTGGCCCCTTTGCGGCTTGGGGGGCTAAGGGGGAAGCAGAGTACCCCTAGCGTTTGGCTGGGAGGTACCGGTGAGGTCTCTACAGTCAGTGAGAAGGAGCGGCGCAGAGAAGGAGTGACATAGAGTGCGGGGTCATCATTCGAGGCAGGCGACAAGGAAAAGGTACGCTCGTTTATTGTATTGAGTAAAATGCATTAGATTTTATGCTGAGAACTGTATGTTGATTTTAATGGATTAATTTGTCTTAAGATTTTGCCATTCAATGCATTTCCTAATTTCACTATGGTCAGCGTTCTAGCTGAGTTCTACTATTCCTTGGATCAAGACGGTTGTGATTCTGCGTTACCCCTTGTGGCTGTACATTTCCGTATGTGATGTCCTCACCTTCAAATTTTTAAGGTGTTGTCGCAGCCATTTCCCTTACGAAAGCAACCAGTAACCATCCATGTTAGCTACTGCCCCAAGCATTGAAATCCTTCTACTAGTAAGGGTGATGTGCATGTGGGGTTTGTTGGGGATAAGCATTTAATAGACTATCGTGTTTTATTGCTGGCGTTCTGAATTTAAAACTAAATATTAAATCTGTATGCATTATGAATTTTCCTTTAATTGGAAAATCGTATTTTGTTTACGGGCGCTCTGAAGTCTATCCCAATATTAAACTCTATCTGCAATACGAAATTTGAATGGCAAGTTGTGTTTTATCTCCCGGGCAGTCTGACTTTAAACCGGGTTTTTTTTATTATCTGTCTGGATTTGTGTTTAAAAACCCAACACAATTACCTTTTGTGGCGTTCTGATTTTTAACCAGTTTGTGACCGGTCTGCGCTGTGCATTTGAACTTGTATTTGGTCCCCGATGCTCCGAATTCTTAACCCTATCTTTAATATCAAGGGCATTTTTGTGTTCTCTGTGGGCGTTCAATCTCACCGAGGGCGTTCTTCATCAAGACTGATGTCGTTTTTAAATCATCACTGTTGGCGTGTTATCATGATTGTTATCGTGTTTTTCCCTGACTGTTGGCATTTACCCTGGGGATTGGCTGTATGGTCGATTCCTCCTTCCTGGTCGTGCCCCCTTTGCAGGATAGTTCTTTAAACTCACCCCAACCACCGTGGATTACCCGACGACTGGATGTGTAATGGATGGACAGTGTGTAGTGGAATGTGCCTCTCGTTGAGGGAGCGTAAGACTCACAGTGACCACCATCCGTTTGTTAGGTAATTTTTTTTTAACTTGAAATTAAAACTCCTTCATACATCCACCCTATGAATGGCCACGGTTTCAGCTTCCCTGCCACGTCCCCTGACTCTGCGCGTAGTGTAATCACCATGCCTGAGCCTGGCACGATTTGATATCTGCGTTGCTGGCACACACCCCCACGCGTCTCACTCCCATCTTCCTTCTCAGATGTTCGTCTTAATCTCCCTTGAAAACTGCAACGATGCTATTGCAGCAAAATTAATGGGTGACTGTATGACGGTTCTGCTTTTCGTAAGGGAGTAGTGATTGCGCCTGTATTATGTAACTACATCGTAACCGACTATCGTAGTTAGTGATACCCTGTTGAATTTATCATTTTTAAATAAAACGCAGGTATAAAGCGCAGAGTCATAAGGTTTATGGAAGGTTGCTGTCTGGCGACCTGTTGTTATTTAATGACATTATAAAATGCAATTGAAATGCATATATAAATTGATATGTTAGAATGCCAGGTCGATTGGTTTTTTGGAGTTTAATGACCTGCATTAAAGGTTTTGTCATAAGGAAAAGTAATCATTGAGATTTGCATTAACGGAAATAAATCATTTTATGGACAGTAGTTGTTTGCATTAAAATAATGATTTTTATGTTATAAGGGAAAGTAGTCATTTTATGGAAAGTAGTTAATTGCATTAAATTAAGGTTTTCTGTGTTATAAAGGAAGGAAATCATTTTATGGAAAGTAGTTGTTTGCATTAAAATAATGATTCTTATGTTATAAAGCAAGTAATCGTCTATGGAAAGTCAATGATTGCATTAAGGTAATGATTTCTATGTTGTAAAGGGAAGTAATCACTTGTGGGAATGTAGCGAAAATTTTCAAAATGCTTTTTAGTGATGGAAGGTTAAAGTCGGTGGATGTCATCTTTAATACTTGATTTGGGATAATAATATCATTGGGAAATAAATGTTAAAGTTAGTAAGTATAGTAGTGCTAATTCTAATACTTGTCGAATATGGAATGTAGCGCTGGATGTTAGTTCAGTTTTTATATTAAGGAGGGGTAGATAGCGCTGGAAATGAATTATGTTAGAATGATGAGTAAACATGGTAGATGTATTCATATTGATAATAGATAAATGTTCATTGAGATTATTTAATTAGCGTGGAATGATTTATAATTATAAAGGTAGCAGAAACTATATAAACTTGGTAATGATGATTAATAATAAATTAAGGAGCGGTTGATATTAGTATAAATGCCCTTATTGATAATTGGTTAAATTCGATTGGTTATAGGAATAGGTTATAATTTAACCCTTTTTCCATAAGTAGTTGGGAGTGATGGAAAATTGGGAGTTGACCTTGATAAACCAGACTCGAATTTTAGAGTGGTCATTATTGTATTGTGATTATTATTACTGCAAGGTTATTTGATTAAAATGAAATGGGGTTGTCATTGTGGTAAGGAGATAGTAGTATTAATGTGATGGATAACACATACGATATGATGGGATTGTTATTTATTTCAAAGTAAGTGGGATATAAATGTAAGGTTGTTATCTTTTATGGGGAAGTTAATGTAGCTGATATAACAAAATATCGGATGTAATGTGATGGTTATGGTTTTAGTTATTGCATTGTAAAGTGAAGAATGGTTGATATTTTACAGTAGGGATGATGAAACTAATTATCATCAATCGCCCTAAACTAAGCACTTTTAGTCATTATGATATGGTAAAAGGGGAGGTAAGATTAATGGAAACTTGCCTTAGTAATGGAATTGCATTAAAAGGGTTTTGCTATTAATTGAATTTTACAATTTCTGACTAGCGCGTCGTGGAGGACATGGTAGATTATTAACTATTGTTGTACTTAGGTATATATACATTTTATTGCTGGGTCTGCTTGTGTCAGGCGGGACGTAGACACCTCCATGTTCCTCAGAATAGTCGCCAACCCTGAGACCTTAAATGGTTAAAATCGATGGGAACCTGGGCTTGAGCGTTGCTTATGTGTCTTGGAGGTCCTAACCATTGTAGGGTAGGACGGGTGGGAGGTCAGTCGTATTTAGTAGTCATTTTTACTTATTGTTGTGTGATCGTCGTTTATGCATGTGGTTACTTGTCGTGCATCCTTGTCATCTTATTATGTTCATCCTAGTTGCGTCTTAATCGTCGTCGGGTGGTGACGTAGAGTCAAATGGGTTGTCGTTGCTTCCTTGTACACACGCACACACACACTTAAATAAAAAAAATAATTTTTTTTTTTTTTTTTCACCTGTTACAGAGACGTTGTCATAAAAAGGAGGACGCTACATATGGTATCAGAGTGGGTTCGACCCGCGACTTGGGATTCACTACAGATTTCGTTGACATGATTATATTTGATTATTCTGTTGCTGATGGAGTTGATTGTGTGTGTGCAGGTAATCATGGTTAGAGGATGCCATGGAGGCAGACGACGGGGTGCTAGGGGAGGAGGCGGGATGCCTCCAGTAACATCCACACCTGAGGGGTCTAACCCCCAGGGAGGTGAGCAGGTTCTCGAACAGGAGCATATCACAGTTGTCGATGTCGTGGGGATGATGAGATCTTTTCAGCGCATGTCCGAGGCACTGATCAGCCGATTGGACAGAGATGAGGCCAGGGCACCGACACTTGCTGAGGTTCCGCTGCATGCACCAACCGTTACAGGTAGCATTCACCGTGAACTCGAGAAGGTAAAATTTACTGAGTTCTTTGGTGCCCCGGACGGCGCAGCCATTGAGGCATGGTTGGAGAATATGGCGATGTGCTTCACACTTCGCGATTATACCTTCAACATGAAGGTCCACATGGCGGTCTTTCAACTGAAGGGGAGCACTCTTCTATGGTGGAAGACGCTCCTGCCGCAGCTAAACATGGCCGTTGAAGATGTGTCATGGGAACTGTTCGAGGAACGGTTCCGAGAGAGGTATCTTTCTGAGGAATTCATCGAGCGTCAGCTCAATGAGTTCAATGCCTTACGACAGGGAGGTTGTACGGTGCCCGAGTACGAGGCACATTTTATGGAGCTGCTTCGGTATGCTCCGCACCTTAACACTGAGAAGCTCAAGGTCAACCGGTTCGTGTTTGGCCTTAACGACAGCCTACGTGCAAAGGTTAGGATCTTGATTCCTCAAACCTTGCACGACGTTGTCCAAAAGGCCCTCATAGTAGAGGAGGAGCTTATCAGTAGGGGTTAGGCCAGGACTCCAGCAAGACTTGCAGGGCAGGGTTCATCTGGTACACCGCAGCAGCAGAACTAGCGAGACATACGCCGGGATATCGTGGCTTCCAGAAGGGATCCACTTTTGCTACACCACGATGACCGCCGCCTCAGCAGCGGACACCTTATCGAGGACCACAACCCCAGCAGCAATGTCGCCTGCAGCAACAGAAGTTTAGGCCTGTTCAGCAGAACAGACCTGGTTTCCAGGCTGGTGGGCCGTCCTCTTCTACTTCGAGCACTAGGACTACTAGGCCGAAGAAGGGGTGTTGGACGTGTGGGGAGCCACACTACCAACACGACTGTCCTGTGGAGAGGGACAGAGTGTCTGGATCAGCCGGACCCGCTACCGTGGGAGATATGGGTAGGGCCCATCGGATTCATGCAGTGGTGAATAACCGCCAGGTAGAGCACCAGTCGACTGTGCTCGAGACGACAGGTACTGTCGCTGACCAGACCCTTAGTATTTTGATAGACCCAGGTGCTACTGAGAGTTTCATTTCTGGTGCAGCGTTAAAAAGGATTAAGGTAAAGGCAGTCGAACAGGACGAGTTTAGCTTCGTGGAGATGGCTTCGGGAGCCAAACAAAAGGTTGGAGGTAAGGTTACGGGCTGTGCCCTTAACCTGGGAGAGTTTGTCATGAGGGTCAACTTGTACATCACGATCTTAGGATCTTATGACATCATGATCGGTATGGATTGGTTGGAAACGCATGAGGTGATACTCAACTGTAAGACGAAGAGGTTGAGCTTGGTCGATGATGAAGGACATAGACGAGTGATTGTAGGACGGAACCAAGGAGTATCCCTGAGTTTCATCTCTTCCTT
This sequence comes from Picea engelmannii, assembly GCA_009831015.1. Taxonomy (NCBI): domain Eukaryota; kingdom Viridiplantae; phylum Streptophyta; class Pinopsida; order Pinales; family Pinaceae; genus Picea; species Picea engelmannii. The sequence goes on from ML782029.1 coordinate 312,466, forward strand.
ACAGTTACGGAAGAGTATGCGCAAGGGGTGCAAGATTTATGCGATCCTCGCGCTAAACGAAAGGGGAGTAGTAGAAGGTCTAGAACACCTTCCGGTGGTGAAGGAGTTTGCGGATGTATTTCCAGAGGAGTTGCCTAGGATGCCGCCAGAAAGAGAATTGGAGTTTACTATAGACCTGAAACCGGGGACCAAACCGATAGCAAGAATTCCTTATCGAATGTCGACCCCGGAGTTGCAAGAGTTAAAAATGCAATTGAAGGAGTTGCTGGACCTGGGACTGATACGTCCTAGTGTGTCACCGTGGGGTGCACCAGTTATTTTCATTCGAAAGAAGGACGGATCGTGGAGGCTTTGCATTGACTACCGTCAACTGAACAAGGCTACGATCAAGAATCAATATCCCTTACCAAGAATTGATGATCTGTTTGATCAAATGAAGGGTGCGACGGTGTTCTCCAAAATCGATTTTTGATCAGGGTATCACCAGTTACGGATCAAGGAGGATGACGTCCCTAAGACCTCTTTTAAGACAAGATTTGGACATTACGAGTTTACTGTTTTACTGTTTGGATTGAAAAACGCCCCAGGGGTATTCATGAGTTTGATGAAAGGGGTGTTCCGCGAGTACTTGGACAAGTTCTTCCAAGTATTTATTGACGATATTTTGATCTACTCTCGGACGACGGAGGAGCATGACGAGCACTTGCGCTTGGTACTACAGTGTTTGCGAGAGCACAAAATGTATGGGAAGTTGTCCAAATGCTCTTTTTATCAATCGAGGATTCACTACTTAGGGCATGTCATCTCCGACGAAGGTATCGCCGTGGATCCAGCCAAGGTTGAGGCTATTATGGAATGGCCTGTGCCAACAAATGTCACTGAAGTGCATAGTTTTATGGGTTTATCCAGATACTATCGATGGTTTGTCAAGGGTTTTTCGAAGATAGCAAATCCGATTACGAAATTGCAGAAGAAAAAAAAGAAGTTTGTTTGGACCGAGAAATGCGCAGAAGCATTTCGAAGGCTTAAAGAGTTGTTGACAACATCGCCGATACTAAAAGTCCCTGACATGGATGCAGACTTCTTGGTATGCACTGACGCATCCAAGGAAGGTTTAGGCAGAGTCTTGATGCAAGACGGACGAGTGATTTCTTACATTTCAAGGAAACTGAGAAGACATGAGGAGAACTACGCGACACATGATTTGGAGTTATTAGCCATTGTATATGCCTTAAAGGTACAGAGACACTACCTCGTTGGACGAAAATTTGAATTAAGGACTGATCATTGTGGACTACAACACATGTTTATGCAAAGCGACTTGAATGTGCGACAACGACGTTGGTCGAAATTGCTTAGCGAGTACGACTTTGAGATTACTTACATAAAGGGAACAATGAACTAAGTGGCAGATGCTTTGAGTCGGAGGCCATGCATCTTTTCAGTGTTGCCTCTTCAGATGAATCTACGTGAGAAGATTCTCACTTTACAGTGAGATGATGACTGGTACAAAGAAGTCGAGGATTTTATCGGACTAAACACAATGATGGTACCGCGATATGAAGGATTTTCTTTTGATAGCGATGGGTTATTGAGGTTTAGAGTTTGGATTTACGTACCACCAAACGACGAGTTGAGGATGTTGATCCTGAGCGAGGCTCACAGAGCAGTTTACATGGCTCACCCAGGAGTCACAAAGATGAGGGCAGACCTTAAACCCTGGTTCTTCTGGAAAGGAATGAAGGCCGACATAGTCAACTTTGTGGCTAGATGTCTTAAGTGTCAGTAGGTAAAGGCTGAACATAGACACTCGGTAGGATTAATTCAACCACATGCCATTCCAGAATCGAAATGGGAAGTTATTTCGATGGATTTTATTGTTGGATTGCCACTGACGGCAAGGAGACACGACTCAATTTTTGTAGTAGTAGACACTTTGACGAAGAGTGCTCACTTTATTCATGTGCGTACGATGTATCAAGCACCAGACATAGCGAGAGTTTTCATCAGTGAGATTGTGAGGCTGCATGGTGTGCCTAAAAGGATTATATCCGATCGAGGATCAGTGTTTACTGGACGATTTTGGACGAGTTTTCAAGAGGCCTTGGGAAATCAAATTAACTTTAGTACTGCGTATCACCCAAAGACTGATGGACAGACGGAACGGACGAACCAAACCTTGGAAGACATGTTGCGCATGTACGTGATGGACCAACAAAAGCGTTGGGAGGAATTCTTGCCTCTAGTAGAATTCGCTTATAACAACAGTTACCAGAGCACCATTAAGATGGGGCATTTTGAGTTTCTTTATGGGCGACCGTGTCGGACGCCCTTGAGTTGGGATCGGCTTGAGGATAGGGTCCTGGTGGGACCAGAAGCGATCCAAGAAATGGAAGAGCAAATGCAAACCATAAGACAAAGGATTAAAGAAGCGCAGGATCGACAGAAGAGTTATGCCGATGCGCACCGATTTGACCGTAGTTACGAGGTCGACGATTGAGTCTTCTTGCGGGTTAAACCACATAAGAGTTCGATCAAGTTTGGAAAGGGAGCTAAACTCTCTCCTAGGTTCGTGGGACCTTTTGAGATTGTGGAGATAAAGGGGCCCATGGCCTATCGACTAGCCTTTCCTGATTCTTTGAGGCGTATGTACGATGTTTTTCATGTATCTATTTTGAGACATTATATTAGTGATCCTACACACGTGATTGACATGAGTTCCTTGCAGGTATCGGACGAGGGAGTGCTCATGGATGAGCCAATCCGCATTTTAGATCATCACGTTCGACAGTTACGACATCGAATGGTAGATCAGGTCAAGGTCCAGTGGGACAATTATAGTCCGCACTCGGCGACCTGGGAGGAAGCATATGATATGCGCCAACAGTTTCCATTTTTGTTTGATAGATAGACTTATGATACTATGATACTTATGATATTGTGGTACATTTATTTCAACATTTTTACTGAGAAACTTCGGGACGAATTTTAGACCAAGAGGGGGTGTATGTAACATCCCGCTCTGGCGCACTTACAAAACTTATTCTTTGAGGACACTTGCTCGCAAGTGATCTGGATTTTTATGATGATAAACCATTTATCCTTGATGATGATGCGTCATCATAGATGACATGATGTTTTAATTCTTTGATATAAACAGGTGCTATTGACTCAGTTTTATTGAGTGTGCAGGGTTTTTGACCTGGAGGATGCAGAGGCATCGATGGAACCCTTGGACTCCGGGTTGAGTCAGGGAGTGTGCTACTTAAGTTGATTTATTTACCATGATAGTTATTTATTTGATGATATGTTGTTGACATGATCTGACATGATGGTTGATGATGCAGGCTGATGATAGCTTGCTGACCAGACTCACATATGGAGTAAAGGGGCCACACACGATTTCCAGAGAGGTTGAGGGAGAGGTGTGGACAGCAGCCCTGCCACAGCCTACTAGCACTCCCGCCGTGGCTCGAACTGTGGGTTAACGATTACCTAGTTCGAGAGGATCCACGATGCCGTGAGGGAAGACTACGACAGTCGCTCACGATGATTCTAAGGGGCACGCAATAAGGCAGGGGCCTTATTCCTTAGAGCCCTTAGTCTCCCACAAGTTCACCTAGCAGAGTGTTGACTCTAGGGGTTATAGATGTCTACCAATCAGTCAAGTCGGCGAGTGGCACCCTTGGAGCATGTGGTGCGTCCTGAAGGGCATGTCCCGCAAAAGAAACACAAGTTGGCGAGTGGCACCCTTGGAGCACGTGGTGCATCCTGAAGGGCCCGTCGCGCAACAGAAGCAAACGAGGCGAGTGGCACCCTTGGAGCACGTAGTTCGTCCTGAAGGGCACGTCGCATGGATGTTGATGATGAGACAAACCTAGATGACCCTAAAAACCTTAAACGCCTGAAGAAATTCTTAAAACAACTCCCCTAAGCAACTGTCACCCAGTTCAAAATCTAAACCTAAGCCTAAAAACCTTTCTAAGATAAATTTCGATTAACCCTAAGAAAAATAAAAATAAAAATAAAAATAAAGCTGTAAACTAAAACCCTCTTATGTAATGACTTAGTCTTCTGAAATTTAAGGGGGGTTAAAGTAATGAGGGAGATAAATTAATTGAAACCCATGGTTTTTAAATGATAAAGAAGAAATAAAACTAATTAAAGTGTGGGAGTATAAAAGTTAGGATTTTAAAAATATAATGAAAAGACTATTAAGCGCATTTATCTTTTTGGGTTTAAAAGAAAAGAAAAAAGGAAAGGAATAAATAATAGAAATAAGGAAACTTGTAATAAAGGAAACTTAATAAAGGAAAGTAGGGGACATAGGGTAAAAAGCCAAAAGGATTCATCAATTAATAACTTTCTATAATGAACTGAAGTAGCAACTTCTTTTAGGGAAAGTTATTAAAATCATGTGAGGGGATCTAGGAACCCTAGGAGTAATTTTAGAAGCGACTATAGGGGGTGAGGGAAATGAGTCTTTTTATATTTTTAAAGTAAATAATTTTGGAGAAACGTGGGGGAGGAGTGACAATTGGACGACAGAGAATTTTTAGAGGATTGTCATTAAAAATTAAGTTAATAATGATTTAGGGAAGGTAGGTGGGTCTCAAATTTCTATAAAAGAAGGGGAAAAGGAGGAAGAAGGGGAGGAACGGTTAGCGTAACGTTACGCTGTCGGATTGTGGCTTGACTATTTTTCTTGTGAGGAGTTGGGAATTTCTCAGTTGTATTGGAGTGGTAGCTCAGCCTTGGAGGCGAGCTGAGAAGCTAGTCTTGTCTCTGGATCTTGTGTGGCCCCTTTGCGGCTCGGGGGGCTAAGGGGGAAGCAGAGTACCCCTAACATTTGGCTGGGAGGTACCGGTGAGGTCTCTACAATTGACGAGCGGGAGCGACACAGAGCAGGAGTGACACGGAGCGCGGGGTCATCGTTTGAGGCATGCAACAAGGCAAAGGTACGCTCGTTTATTGTATTGAGTAAAATGCATTAGATTTTATGCTGAGAACTGTATGTTGATTTTAATGGATGAATTTGTCTTAAGCTTCTGTCATTCAATGCATTTCCTAATTTCAATATGGTCAGCGTTCTAGCTGAGTTCTACTGTTCCTTGGATCGGGACGGTTGTGATTCTACGTTACCCCTTGTGGCTGTACATTTCCATATGTGATGTCCTCGCCTTCAAATTTTTAAGGTGTTGTCGCAGCCATTTCCCTTACGAAAGCAACCAGTAACCATCCATGTTAGACACTTCCCCAAGCGTTGAACTCCTTCTACTAGTAAGGGTGATGTGCATGTGGGGTCTGTCGGGGATAAGCATTTAATAGACTATCGTGTCTTATTGCTGGCGTTCTGAATTTAAACCTAAATATTAAATCTATATGCATTATGAATTTTCCTTTAATTGGAAAATATTATTTTGTTTATGGGCACTCTGAAGTCTATCCCAATATTAAACTCTGTCTGCAATACGAAATTTGAATGGCAAGTTGTGTTTTATCTCTTGGGGAGTCTAAATTTAAACCGAGTTTTTTTTTATCTGTCTGGATTTGTGTTTAAAAACCCAATGCAATTACCTTATGTGGCGTTCTGATTTTTAACCAGTTTGTGACCGGTCTGCGCTGTGCGTTTGAACTTGTATTTGGTCCCCGGTGTTCCGAATTCTTAACCCTGTCTTTAATATCAAGGGCATTTTTGCGTTCTCTATGGGCGTTCAATCTCACCGAGGGCGTTCTTCATCAAGACTGATATCATTTTTAAATCATGATTGTTGGCGTGTTATCATGACTGTTATCGTGTTTTTCCCTGACTGTTGGCGTTTACCCTGGGGATTGGCCGTATGGTCGATTCCTCCTTCCTGGTCGTGCCCCCTTGGCAGGATAGTTCTTTAAACTCACCCCAACCACCATGGATTACCCGGCGACTGGATGCATAATGGCTGGACAGTGTGTAGTGGAATGCGCCTCTCGTTGAGGGAGCGTAAGACTCACAGTGACCACCATCCGTTTGTTAGGTAAATGTTTTTTAACTTGAAATTAAAACTCCTTCAGACAACCACCCTATGAATGGCCACAGTTTCAGCTTCCCTGCCACGTCCCCTGACTCTGCGCGTAGTGTAATGACCATGCCTGAGCCTGGCATGATTTGATATCTGCGCTGCTGGCACACACCCCCGCGTGTCTCGCTCCCACATTCCTTCTCAGCTATTCATCTTAATCTCCCTTGAAAACTGCAACGATGCTATTGTAGCGAAATTAATGGGTGACTGTATGACGGTTATGCTTTTCGTAAGGGAGTAGTGATTGCGCCTGTATTATGTAACTACATCGTAACCGACTATCATAGTTAGTGATACCCTGTTGACTTTATCATTTTTAAATAAAACGCAGGTATAAAGCGCATAGTCATAAGGTTTATGGAAGGTTGATGTCTGGCGACCTGTTGTTATTTAATGACATTATAAAATGCAATTGAAATGTAAATATAAATTGATATGTTAGAATGCCAGGTCGATTGTTTTTTTGGAGTTTAATGACTTGCATTAAAGGTTTTGTCATAAGGAAAAGTAATCATTGATATTTTCATTAACGGAAAGAAATCATTTTATGGACAGTAGTTGTTTGCATTAAAATAATGATTTTTATGTTATAAGGGAAAGTAGTCATTTTATGGAAAGTAGTTAATTGCATTAAATTAAGGTTTTCTGTGTTATAAAGGAAGGAAATCATTTTATGGAAAGTAGTTGTTTGCATTAAAATAATGATTCTTATGTTATAAAGCAAGTAATCGTCTATGGAAAGTCAATGATTGCATTAAGGTAATGATTTCTATGTTGTAAAGGGAAGTAATCACTTGTGGGAATGTAGCGAAAATTTTCAAAATGCTTTTTAGTGATGGAAGGTTAAAGTCGGTGGATGTCATCTTTAATACTTGATTTGGGATAATAATATCATTGGGAAATAAATGTTAAAGTTAGTAAGTATAGTAGTGCTAATTCTAATACTTGTCGAATATGGAATGTAGCGCTGGATGTTAGTTCAGTTTTTATATTAAGGAGGGGTAGATAGCGCTGGAAATGAATTATGTTAGAATGATGAGTAAACATGGTAGATGTATTCATATTGATAATAGATAAATGTTCATTGAGATTATTTAATTAGCGTGGAATGATTTATAATTATAAAGGTAGCAGAAACTATATAAACTTGGTAATGATGATTAATAATAAATTAAGGAGCGGTTGATATTAGTATAAATGCCCTTATTGATAATTGGTTAAATTCGATTGGTTATAGGAATAGGTTATAATTTAACCCTTTTTCCATAAGTAGTTGGGAGTGATGGAAAATTGGGAGTTGACCTTGATAAACCAGACTCGAATTTTAGAGTGGTCATTATTGTATTGTGATTATTATTACTGCAAGGTTATTTGATTAAAATGAAATGGGGTTGTCATTGTGGTAAGGAGATAGTAGTATTAATGTGATGGATAACACATACGATATGATGGGATTGTTATTTATTGCAAAGTAAGTGGGATATAAATTTAAGGTTGTTATCTTTTATGGGGAAGTTAATGTAGCTGATATAACAAAATATCGGATGTAATGTGATGGTTATGGTTTTAGCTATTGCATTGTAAAGTGAAGAATGGTTGATATTTTACGGTAGGGATGATGAAACTAATTATCATCAATCGCCCTAAACTAAGCACTTTTAGTCATTATGATATGGTAAAAGGGGAGGTAAAATTAATGGAAACTTGCCTTAGTAATGGAATTGCATTAAAAGGGTTTTGCTATTAATTGAATTTCACAATTTCTGACTAGCGCGTCGTGGAGGATGTGGTAGATTCTTAACTATTGTTGTACTTAGATATATATACATTTTATTGTTGGGTCTACTTGTGTCAGGCGGGACGTAGACACCTCCATGTTCCTCAGAACAGTCGCCGGCCCTGAGACCTTAAATGGTTAAAATCGATGGGAACCTGGGCTTGAGCGTTGCTTATGTGTCTTGGAGGTCCTAACCATTGCAGGGTAGGACGGGCGGGAGGTCAGTCATATTTAGTAGTCAGTTTTACTTATTGTCGTGTGATCGTCGTTTATGCATGCGGTTACTTGTCATGTGTCCTTGTAATCTTATTATGTTCATCTTGGTTGCATCTTATTCGTTTTCGGGTGGCGACATAGAGTCGAATGGGTTGTTGTTGCTTCCTTGTACACACACACACACACACACACACTTAAAAAATAAATAAATAAATAAAATTTGCACTTGTTACAGAGACGTTGTCGTAACAAGGAGGACGCTACACTAGGTAGTTCTAAATGATGTGTATGAAATGTAATAGAAAATGGATGCAACAAGTGTGTGCACCATGGTTGGGTCTCCTCAAAATGGGTGAGCGAAGGGTGAAATGTAGATAGGGATTTGACACATGAATAAAGTGGAATATGGGTGGAATATGGGTTCAATAGTGGAGGGAGAAGTATATCATAAAACTAATGATAAATACTCAGGTGTCTAGGGGGGTTGTTGATGTTCAGATTGGTCAAGATCCAAACATCAACCTCACGAGGATATGAATCCCCCCACGTTTTTATAGAGGCAGTACTTCTCTTTGGACGAAATATTGGAATATTCTTTCTATGGTTTTACAATGAATGTAAAGGGTGAATGCTAAAGAGAAAACCCAGAGAGATATTCCAAGAAATATTAGATATACAAATGTACAACCATTATAAACAATTATACAAATATACATCAGATCATTTAATGAAAAGATATGATAAAGTGTGTCAGGAAAGATTTGTTTCTACAGGGTTTTGGAGTCTCACTTCAACAAATATTCTGTCTTTTTGGTAAGATAAACTGAACTCAGAATCCACTATTACTTTTGCAAGATGAAGAAATGAAAGGTATTCAAATAACTTTAAATGATAACTTCATTACAACCCAAAACTGATTTTGTTAGGAAATACATTTGGAATCACATGCTTTCAACTCAAGTCAGAGAAATCACTATTTTAGTGCCCCGAGTAGTTCTTTGCACGATAAATTTATAAAAATACCCCAATATGATAAATTAAATAATGTCAAAAACTTAGAGAATTGAAACAACTTCAACAAGGTATCAATGAATATTAAATGAACTAAAATAAATTGCATTTGATTTTTACAAGTAGGGACTGTGCTCCTTTGGACCCAAAATGTTACAAGATAATTGAATATTTCAAGAGAAAGAATTGTTTAGACCCAAATATTCATGTTCTCAATACATTCATGAAAGATTTGATGGTAAGAAACAAAAAATAAGAAGATGTAGAGAGACATTTAACAGGCCAGTCCAACAAATCTTGGAAAGATAGATATTTTCTTCTTGCAGAATTTTCACCCCTATAGAAGTTTCTGACTGCCAACCCCTTGATGGTTCATTTTTTTCTTTTAAAATCTACTTTCCATGTTCTTGAAGTAGTTAGGGTTTTCCTTTCTAGAAATTTCCACTATTCCTTTTTTGAATAAACCAATTTTAATTAATATTTGATTGGATTCTCATTAATGACTTTATGTCATTGAAATTCGTGCCTCCAAGTAGGTCCCACTTATTCCTTTAATAAATTTTATTTTCAAATTCTCGATTTGACTGCCTTTAAAAAACACAAGCCGTGTTTTAATTTTCTAAGTAATATATTTTCCATTTAATCCACATGAAACATTCAAAATGCAATATTCATCATCTCATATTTCCAACAAGTCTTCCTGAGTGCAATTTGGAGTTCTGGATCTCATGATATGACCTCAAGAAGTTGATGTTATAGGAAAATATATCATCAAACCATAGAAACCAAGATGAATTTCATTTCAATTTATAGGAGCATCATGGCCAATTTCATCTCTTGAAACCTATTCAATCATCTTCCTCATCTAATTATAGTTCCAATGAGGTACAATTTTCCCAAATCCAACTCTCAGATCTCAAGTTATGGCTTCCATAAATTCGCTGCTCAATAACCATTCATTTAACTCACGGGTTAATCCTATCCCTTGATCAAATTTCTTCCACTCCATCAAAATTTCAACTTTTTCCTATAAATTGATATCCCACATGCATGTGAGTTTTTGAAAGTTCAATTTTATATTGAAATATTTAACAAAGTCTTGGTGTGAAACACATGGAGGCTATAAAGACTTAGTGATTCGACCCCTAAAGATAATTCATGAAATAATTAAAATTTTGGTAGCCCAATCATTATCCAGTTGTCTACTAGTAAGCACCCAATTAGAAAAAAGTCAGCGCCCAATCATATCCCACATGCCACAATCTGATAGGGTGCCACATGTCATAGTATAATTGGTTTCCATGTGTCATAATTCAGTTGGTGGCCATGTGTCATAGTATGGTTGGGGGAACACAAAATTAGGAAAAAGTGTGGGATATGGAACAAGAGAGGGGGAGGAAGGTCGTTAGGGAAGTTAGAGAGAAGATGGAGTGCAGATTGGAGTGAGAGCATGCGGGGTGGGGGGAGTTGGAAGGTAGGTCCGAAGTAGTGTGGGTTTGTATGGAGGAGTAAGGGGGATGGGAAAGTGGTTAAGTATGGGTGAGTGGAGAGAGGGATGAGTGGAGAGGGGGTAAGGGAATGCAAAGTGCGGGAGGAGTGTAGGTCCGATGACTGATAGGTCCAAAAAATATTAAAAATGGTTAATTGTGGGAGAGGGAGTGAGGGAAGAGAGGATAGGGAAAGGAGTAATGGGATGCATATCAAGGGTAAGGAATGTGGAGGTAAGGGGAAGAAGGAGTATAGGTTAGAAAGAGTGAAATGAGAATAAAGGAAGTATGGAAGGGGTAACATGAGATAACACAATCGATATGGAAACAAAGAGTGTGGAGATTAGATATGAAAATATGGAAACGAGACATGGAGTGGAGAAAATTAATACAAAACCAAGAAATGAGTATAAGTGTGTTTCAAGAAAATCAACATGGTTCCAAGAATATAATCAAGAAATTAATCACGGTTCAAAGAATATATTAGTTGTGTTGCACATGGAAAAAAAGTTCTTTTTGGGCGATTGAACAAAAAATTGGATATCTCGAGCGTATAAACTCATATTTTTAATATGTAAAATACATGATGAAGTTGAGACTGAGGACTACGTTATGAACTGATAATATTTCACAATTTCCTTCTTATGATATTGATTTTGTTTTTTGTTATTCCAAGGGTGGGAAATCTAGTTGATCAATTTTTTTGATCAATAGGGAGATGACTACATAAGCTCCCAATCCTAAGGAAAATGAGTGGAATGTGTGCTAGAATGAAAAATGTGATAAACTAGGACAACCCATTGAAGAAATAATACTATTGTTTGAGGAGCAGATGCATGCATCTTAGAGTGGTGATTCCACTCATTGGGATGGGGGGGAATTTATGGAAACATCGAAGGAAACAAAAGGTGAATGCAATGGATAAAAGGGTGATGAATAAAAAAATGACACATTTGACGATATCCTACACACATACAATACAACTCAGGGTATAAAGGGTTCTTTAAAAAATTAATATAAAAAGTTTATACTATACACGAGTCCTTCGATTGATGCCACAAAGTATTTAAAGTTACCTAGAAAGTATCTAGTGATGGTGAGACACATGGAGTCTCACCGATGAAAGACATGATATGCACCGAGTAAGAAATCCATATTTGGAAAGTGCATTGCTAATCAAGTTGTTAGACAGTTGGCTTAGGTTGATGGATAGTTGGTGTGGATTGTTGGTTGTCATTGATGTCAACCATTGGAGAGTGATATTATATATTGATGTCAACCTTTAGTGATTGATGTCAACCCTTGGAGAAATTCCGGTAGAAAATTATGATAGCACAAAGGTTTGCGTAATGGACCCAAGTTTGTTTGATGTATAATGGTATGAGTTTTAATATATTTGAAGGTAAGAATATTCTATATGGGTAGTACATGTCCTTCCATTTATGCTGGTATGTCGAATTTCACATAACGCCTCACGGTAAGAGAGTTATGGCCATGTGAAGTTGGAGAACCCAGGTTTGGGTAATGGACCCAAGTTTGTTTGATAGATAATGGTATGATTTTTGACATATTTTAAGGTAATACTATTCTATATGGATAGTACATGTCATTCCATTTTCAGTGGTATGTGGAACATCACATAACTCCTCACGGTTAGAGAGTTATGGCCATGTGAAGTTGGAGAACCCTCATGAGTCATCTAGAAGCCCCAAAAGGTCAAAGTAGTCAAAGTGGTTTAAGATATTTTTAGAAGGTAAATAATAAAGTGAAGTGATGAGTGTACTATAATTCAAATTGAATACAAAATAAATTATTTAAATAATAAATTTAATGGAGAAATTACTAAGTTGACAAGTGGTTAGCCCTAAAATAAGGAAAGTGGTTTAAGATGGTTAGAAGGTAACCCCTTGAGGTAAAGTGAAGTGATGAGTGTACTATAAGTCAAAGTGGATACAAAATAAATTATTTAAATAATAAATTTAATGGATAAATTACTAATTGGACAAGTGGCTAGAAGTTGGTTAACCCTAAAATAAGGAAAGTGGGTTAAGATGGTTAAAAGGTAACCCCTTGAGGAAGCTACATGAAAGTATAAATAAGAGGCAAGGCTTTCTCATTTTATTCAAATTTGAGAATATTTAATATCTACAGGTGACTGAGGTAACCAAAGGATATCTAAACCAAATTTCAGAGAGAAGGTGAAGTAAATAAGGCCAAAATTCAAGGGAGGAGAAATTATTTTGATGATGCTTTTGAAGGTATGTTATTTACAGGTCATCTCACCATTTTCGTAATAAATTATTTTCTAGAATGATTCAAACTATGAAATTGATAGGTCATTGAGACAACATATCCAAGTATCTGTGGGACACATTTCATCTCGTGGTTCATTGTATTTTTGGAGTTACACTCCGTGGAAAATAAAATTTGTGGCTAGTTCTAAAACTAGTCTAAAACATGTGTTTCGGGTAAAAGCATCATAACTTCTTCACAACAGATCCAAATTAAGTAAGACAAAAGGTTTTGGTTATATTACATTCTATATTATTCTGTGTAAAATTTTCAGATCCATGCAACAAATATTCCATGCGGGGCACACTCTACAAGTTCTCTCTCTAGAATAAGCCATAATTCAACAAGGTATGCCATTTTTGCTATAAATCCTTTTTTGAGAGGTTCCAAGTAGTGACACCTGGAGGAATTGCATAAAACATGCTAAATAACATTGTGTACTATTTTCATATCTTTATTCATTATAGGTACATATTTATGAATATTTCAAGTTAGGGTTGTTGACTAATCCAAAACTAGTCATGTGAGACTAAAGAAAAGTTTGATGAAAATGCTAGTATTTTGTTGTTAAAGTTAAGAAAGGTTTGTAGGTATGTGATCATATACACCATGTCTATTACAGAGTTACAAATAATATTTGGATGATGAAATTGATGAGGGATTTTGGTTGAGGTACATGTTGGGTACATGGTTAAGACAAGTAGTTGATGAGTTGGCACATACATGAGGTGTATAGTTGATGATGTTGGTACATATTGATGAGTAGTTGATACATGATTGGTACATACTTGGTACATGGTTGGAGGCACTTTTTAGTAGTATTGTTGACACACGGTTTATGGATGATGTAGAATACTTGATGCACATCTTTGAGAGTTGTCTTGGTGATTTATATTGATGAGTAGATATGATTTGGTTGATAATATTGACGAGACAAGTTGTTGTGATAGGTTGTTTGGACAAGTTGTTGTGAAAGATTATTTGTATAGGTTTGGTGCATGGTTGATGCACTTGTTCATGGTACAGGTTGATTATAGGTTGGTGCATGGTTGATGCACTTGTTTATGGTACAGGTTGATTATAGGTTGAGGTACAGGTTTATGCATGGTTCGGGTTATTGGCACAGGTTGTTTGGTGCAGGTTGATTGGTATAGTTTTACAACATTATATCTCATAGTGATAGTGTGACAGTGGTTCCATCATTTTACTTATATGTCAGGGAGGTTGGACGGGGAAAGGAGAGGTGGTTGTAGACACCTTCCGGTTGTAGATGGAGAACATAGGGGGTTTTATCCTTCTTCTGGTTGTATCCAAATAATTGGGGAGTTGGAGCTTCCTTCAGGTTGTATCCTGAGAAACTAGGGGGTTGGAGCCTCCTTCCAGTTGCAGCTGGAAAACAAAGGAAGTTGGTGATTCCAATGATTGTAATTCTTAAAGACATATAATAAAAAACATTCTGTGGTTTTCTCCCGCTTTGGGTTTCCACGTAAAACACTGGTGTACTTTGAATGTGTGTGATTTCTCATTTGTTCATTGTTTATTTACTCTGCAACTATTGGATGATAATGCTACATTGATATAACACTTGCACATTGTGGTTAAAAAGGATTGAATTTCTCTATTACTGATTCACCCCCCTATCAGTAATCAAACAATTGGTATCAGAGCCGGTTCCTTCAGGAAATAGTTTAACCACTGGAAGGAGATCATGGATTATTATGAGAATGGAGTACCAATGTTTAATGGTCAGAATGGTTTTAAGTATGAGATGTGGAGCATAAGGACAGAAGTATTTTTACAGGCACATTATATTTGGCTATCAATTGTTATAGGATATGATAGTTCAAAAAAGGTAAAGACTGTAGCCAAGAAGGAATTGAAGAAGAATAACAAAATAACAATGGATTTCATCTGGGAAGGATTACCTAATCCGGTAAGAGAAAAAGTTGGTAAATGTTCATCAACAAAAGAAATTTGGGATAAGTTACATGACATATATTCTTCACCCATCATAGATTCATAAAATTTCAAAGAAGATGCAAATACAAATCAAGAAGAATTGTGTTCACCATGTCAAACATATTCATAAGATGAAGAGTACATAATCATGAGAGGTATGTTTTTTTTCTTTAATTGTGAAAAACATGGACATATTGAAATAGAATGCATTGAAGGAAATGAGACAAAAAAACAAATTGAAAAATAAGATAATTATGAGGCAGAATTGATTAGTGCTTTCGATGAACTAAGAGAAGAAAACAAGTCATTCAAGAAAGAATTGATGAAAGAAAAGGAAAGTGTTCACATTTTTGAAGAAGCCCAATAGGTCCTATAGAACTTAAGAACTCAGCTAGAAGAAGTCAGAAAGATCGAAGAAAATATTGAATATCAAAAGAAGTGTTTGGAATCCAACATAACAACATAGAAGGAAGAAGCAAAAATGAGAGAGAATATATTGACATATCATCTTAAGGAAATAAATAACGAGCTAAACCAACTTGATTCAAAGTTTCGTCAAGAGGAGAAAGTACTTGAAGAAGAAATAATCACATTAAAAATTTAGCTTGAAGAAGCTAAGAAAACAAAAGAAGCCATGAAGTCTCATATATTAAAGAAATAATAAGAGATTGAGAAACTTGAAGAAGAAGTTGTCACATTGAGAAGTAAAATCGTCAATCTCAAAAAGAACGTTGAAGAGACAAAAACATCCACATCATTTACAAAAAATGAAGAGAAGCACTCTAGGTTGATAGACAATAAGAATGAAGAAAACAAAAAGAGTTATGTAGAAGTACTCAAAGGAAGAAATCATGGTCAACCAGAATCTAAGAAAACTATTGAAGATACATCTTCAAGAAGACCATCCATGTTCAAGCCACAAAGAAGCTTCAATCATGATCATGATTAGTTAAGGCCAAAATTTAGAAGGACTACACCACAAAGAAGATCATTCACTCCCACGTATGCAAGTTTCTTTTATGGTCATTGCTTTTATTGTACTAATTTTGGACATAAGGTTGAAGATTGTAGGGATTATAAAAGAAATGTTTAAGAAAGAAGTGCCTATGTGGCTACACGTAACATTGAGTGTTACAAATGTCAAAAATATGGACACATAACCAGTGATTCTAGAAGCATGATCGATACTTCCATGAAAGAGAACACTGATATCAAATATAAGAAAGTATGGATAAGAAAATAGGAAGAACAAGTGAACAAAGACCAGGTACCAGAGATCACAATATTGGCAATAAAACGAGATGAGGAAAATTCTACAGAGACAAAGAAATATGTCATATACAGAAAGGTTTGGAAAATAACTGAAAGTAAGGAAGGACATGTAAATAAGTTATAGGTTCAAGAGATTGTACTTTCAGGAATTGTAGTGAAATATGAATCCACAGATAGAAAGAAATAAGTCAGAGCTCAGAGAGATAATGAATCTACCAATGAAGATGATGATGAATACACATCAGAGAAGGAATTGTTCTGAGTCGTCCGGATTAGAGAATCCCAAGTAATATGAATATTAGACAGGGGGAGTGTATGCGATAGTTGTGAAAGACCAAAGAACCATCCTTCAAGCAACTTGCATAGTTTGGGAAGACATATTCAGAGGAGTTAGTTAGAAGAAGTACAGTTTGATAGATTAATAAAGACTTCATGATAATATATTGATAAATGGGTTAGCATTATGGACAGTTGCACAAGTAGAGTCATGGACAGTATGGATAGAGATGGATTTGTAAGAACAATTAGCAGGTTTGGACAGATATATGACAATGGACGAGAGCATGGATTCATATATTGGTTCAGAGACAAAGAAAAATGATCATAATGGATGATAATTACATAGGAAATGGCTCGAACAATGCTAATGGATTCCAAATTGGCAGATAGTTTTTGGGCACATGTAGTGCATACATCAGTTTAAATTCAAAATAGAGTAATGCTAAGAAACAAAAATGACAAAAATCCCTACGAACTATGGAAAGGAAGTGCAGACAATAACCTCTACATCAAGGTAACTCAAGGTAATATTTTATTAATTGAAATTTATGTTAATGATATTTTTTTGGAAGTACTAATGACAGGTTAAGCTAGAAATTTGCAAAGGATATGCATAATGCATTTGAAATTTCATTACTTGGAGAACTATCCTTCTTTTTGGGTCTTCTGATATGTTAAAGAAACCAAGGAATTTTTATTTCTCAAACTAAGTATATCAAAGAAATGCTAAAGAGGTTCGGAATGGAAGATTGCAAACCAGTTACCACTCCTATGCAAACCGGTTGCAAGTTGAGCAAAGATGATGATTCAAAGTCTACATAACAGAGGCAATACAAGTCAATGATTGGTAGTTTACTATATGTGACAACATCCAAACCAGATTTAATGCAGGTAGTTGGACAGGTGGCACGATTTCAAGCAACACCAAAGGAATCACATGTATTAGCAGTGAAGAGGATTTTCAAATATCTCAAAGGAACATAAGAGTTTGGATTATGGTATCCAAAAGGAAAGGATCTATCACTTATTTCCTACACAAATGAAGATTGGGAAGGTTGCATTGATGACCAAAGAAGCACCAATGGAGCAACGTTCTACTTGGGTGAGTGTTTAGTATCTTGGCTAAGCAAGAAACAATCATCAATATCCTTATCTACAGCCGAGACATAGTATATTGCAGCAACAACATGTTGTACACATGTTCTATGGATGAAACAAAATTTGACAGATACACATGTTGAGTATGGTGATCCCATTCCAATATATTATGATAATACAAGCGCCATCAATATCTCAAAGAACCCAGTGATGCACTCCAATACGAAGCACATTCCAATCAAGTATCACTTTCTACAGGAACATGCTGCAGAGAAGAACATCAGAGTTGAATATGTGGGAAAAAAAGAACAAGTGGCATACATCTTTACAAAACCGCTTCCACGAGAATCCCTTGAGTATCTTCTCTAGAGAATAGGAGTAATTTCTACTCAAAAATGAATGCTTTTGAATGCTTATCTTATATTTCTTATATGTACACGAGGAAGCACAATAAATAGGACAAAGGGGGAGATATTTATCAGATGCAAAGGTAAATGCTTGAAGAGAGAGCGTAGAGGCATGTTTCCAAGGGGAGCGATTGTCACAAGGGAAGAATGAGTGATATGACTTCAGAGTGATACCCTTTGTCAAAGGGGGATATATTATTCATATGAAGGGAGAGAGAGTAATCCGAGGCTTATAAACACAAAGAAAAATCAAAGGCATGTAGACAGGGGGAGAAACCCCAAGGAGAGTTCAGTCAGGGGGAGCATCCCCAAAGGGAGATACCCTTTTCCATTGATGTTAAAGGGGGAGAGATAGAAACATTGATAAGGAGTATAAGCATGAATGTTATCATGACTAAGTGTTGCTATCAATGTTGGTGTTGCCATCAATGCCAAAGGGGGAGATTGTCAGACATTTGGATTAGGTTGATGGATAGTTGGTATGGATTGTTGGTTGTAATTGATGTCAACCATTGGAGAGTGATATTGTATATTGATGTCAACCCTTGGAGAAATTCCAGTAGCAAATTTCGGTAACACAAAGGTTTGGGTAATGGACCCAAGTTTGTTTGATGTATAATGGTATGAGTTTTAATATATTTTAAGGTACAAATATTCTATATGGGTAGTACATGTCATGCCATTTCTGTTGGTATGTGGAACATCACATAACTCCTCACGGTTAGAGAGTTATGGCCATGTGAAGTTGGAGAAACCATGTTTGGGTAATGGACCCAAGTTTGTTTGATGGATAACGGTATGAGTTTTGATATATTTTCAGGTAATACTATTCTATATGGATATTACATGTCATTCCATTTCCAGTGGTATGTGGAACATCACATAACTCCTCACGGTTAGAGAGTTATGGCCATGTGAAGTTTGAGAACCCTCATGAGTCATCTAGAAGCCCCAAAAGGTCAAAGTAGTCAAAGTGGTTTAAGAAATTTTTAGAAGTTAAATAATAAAGTGAAGTGATGAGTGTACTATATTTCAAATTGAATACAAAAAAAATTATTTAAATAATAAAGTTAATGGAGAAATTACTAAGTTGACAAGTGGTTAGAAGTGGGTTAGCCCTAAAATAAGGAAAGTGGTTTAAGATGGTTAGAAGGTAACCCCTTGAGGTAAAGTGAAGTGATGAGTGTAATATAAGTCAAAGTGGATACAAAATAAATTATTTAAATAATAAATTTAATGGATAAATTACTAATTGGACAAGTGGTTAGAAGTTGGTTAACCCTAAAATAAGGAAAGTGGATTAAAATGGTTAAAAGATAACCCCTTGAGGAAGCTACATGAAAGTATAAATAAGAGGCAAGACTCTCTCATTTTATTCACACTTGAGCATATTGAATATCTACAGGTGACTGAGGTAACCAAAGGATATATAAACCAAATTTCAGATAGAAGGTGAAGTAAAGAAGGCCGAAAGTCAAGGGAGGATAAATTCTTTTGATGATGCTTTCTAAAGTATGTTATTTACAGGTCATCTCACCATTTTCGCAATAATGTTTTTTCTAGAATGATTCAGACCGTGAAATTGATACGCCATTGAGAAAACATATCCAAGTATCTTTGGTATGCATTTCATCTTGTGGGTCATTGTAGTTTTGGAGTTACACTCCATGGAAAATAGGGTTTGTGGTTAGTCCTGAAACTAGTCTAAAACATGTGTTTTGGGTAAAAACGTCATAAATTATTCATAACAAATCCAAATTAAGTAGGAAAATAGGTGTTGGTTAGAGTACACTCTGTAGTATTATGTGTAAAAGTTTCATATCCATACAACAAATATTCTGTGCGAGGCACGCTCTACAAGTTCTCTCTCTAGAATAAGCCAAAATTCAACAAGGTATGTCATTTTTACTATAACTCATTTTCTGAGAGGTTTCAAGTAGTCACACCTGGAGGAATTTCATAAAAAACACTGAAGAAAATTGTGTACTATTTTTATATCTTTATTCATTATAGGTACATGGTTATGATTATTTCAAGTTAGGGTTGTTGACTAATCCAAAACTAGTCATGTGAGACTAAAGAAAAGTTTGATGAAAATGCTAGTCTCTTGTTGTTAAAGTTAAGGAAGGTTTGCAGGTATGTGATCATATACACCATGCATATTACAAAGTTACAAATCAGATTTGGATGATGAAATTGATGAGGGATTTTGGTTGAGGTACATGTTGGGTAAATGGTTAATACAAGTAGTTGATGAGTTGGGACATACATGAAGTGTATAGTTGATGATGTTGGTACATCTTGATGAGTCATAGTTGATGAGTAGTTGATACATGATTGGTACATACTTGGTACATGGTCGGAGGAACTTTTTAGTAGTATTGTTGACACATGGTTTATGGATGATGTAGCATACTTGTATTGGTATATTATTAGAAGTACATATTGATCTTGGTGATGATTATGAATTATTGTGTTATGCTTGGTTGATGCACATATTTGAGAGTTGTCTTGGTGATTGATATTGATGAGTAGATCTGATTTGGTTGATAAGATTGATGAGACATGTTGTTGTGATAGGTTGTTTGGACATGTTGTTGTGACAGGTTATTTGTACAGGTTTGGTGCATGGTTGATGCACTTGTTCATGGTATAGGTTGATTACAGGTTGGTGCATGGTCAATGCACTTGGTTATGGTACAGGTTGATTACAGGTTGATGCATGGTTCAGGTTATTGGTACAAGTTGTTTGGTGCAGGTTGATTGGTACAAGTTTATGACATTATATCTCATAGTGATAGTGTGACAGTGGTTCCATCATTCTACTTATACACCAGGGTGGTTGGACGGGGAAAATAAAAGTGGTTGTAGCCACCTTTTGGTTGTAGTCGGAGAACATAGGGGGTTGTATCCTCCTTTGGTTGTAGCCAAAGAATTGGGGAGTTGGAGATTCCTTCAGGTTGTAGCCTGAGAAACTAGGGGGATAGATCCTCCTTCCAGTTGCAGCTGGAAAAAAAAGGAAGGTGGTGCTTCCAATGAATGTAATTCTTAAAGACATATAAGACAAAGCATTCCATGGTTTTCTCTTACTTTGGGTTTCCACGTAAAACACTGGTGTACTGTGTATGTGTGTGATTTATCATTTGTTCATTGTTTATTTACTCTACAACTATTGGATGATAATGCTACATTGATATAACACTTGCACATTGTGGTTAAAAAGGATTGAATTGATCTATTATTGATTCACCCTCACCCCCCCCCCCCCNCCCTCTCAGTAATCCAACACAAGTGGTAAGAAATAATCATTGTTTAGGAAAGGTGATGCCTAGGAAAAGGAACTTGCAAATGTTGCGCAATAGGAGGATATTGTAGTATGGAGTGTTGATGAATGGAAGAAAGGGAGTGGTGAACTATCATAAGGTTCCAACAATCATGGGTATAATGACCAAACATTTCAAAAATGGCAAAAACTTGATTAGTTTGAGGAGGGGTAGTGTAAGGATACTGAGGGGGGGTGGCTATGATGGGGGGTGATGGTACCTGTAACATGTGTGGGAGGATGTGAAAAATGGGTAGGTAGTGATAGAATATGTGAAAAACATGCTAATTGGAAAAGATTTGGAAGGTTGGGACAATATTGAGTGGATTGACCTAATACATCACAAAGGGAACACAGATTGGGAGTCTAAACGTGAATGTCACATTGATGTATGGATGAGGCTAGGCCATGTTCTAGGATGGAGGTTACCTCAAATTTATATAATCTCCCTTATGTATATGGTTATGCTAAGCATGAGTCTATTCTTCCATATTTTTGCAACTTGGTTTGATAGTGGTTACTAAGAAAACGTTCATCAGGTCCATAAGCATGTATACTAAATAAACATCCATTCAAACCTGCATTCAAATGATTAAAACAACTCTTGGGGAAGATAAGTTATTGATGGCGCGATGCTCCTACATACCCCGCAAGGTTCCTGCGCCTGACCTTCCGGTCTTAAGGATCGTTCAAATCTCATACGAGCCGAATTAGCTCTTTAGATCCCTTGCTGGAATCCTCTTCTAAGCTTGATCCAAAGGTCCTTCGCATTCATTCGCATGGTCTTCTTCACCTAACCGTGGTTATCCGCGACTCACTATCGGGGTTCAGGGTTTCAAACTTTCAGCTGTCGAGAGTCACTGTCCTCTCGATTCCCCGATCATCGATGAGCTCTCTGCCCGGCCTTAGCCCCTCTGGCTAGGCTCTCTGGTCCATGTGACTAGTCCTTATAAGACCGCAACCTTATCTTCTCCTGTCGGGGTTTTGGGCTTCAAAATCCTGATGAGCTCTCTTTCCCGCTAGCCTTGCAGGCTAAGATTCTGGTCCACGTGATCTTCTCCTATATGACCGTAGCCATATACCTCTGCCGAGGTTTTGGGGTTTTCGATGTCCAAATGAACATACCCTTTGGATCTACGATCCTCCGATTCCCGACGCGCCTTTTTCACGCTAGCCCTCCTGGCTTAGCCCTGACCAATGTGACCATCACCCCGTGACCACTTGCTTGCCTCTCATTGGGGTTTCGGGGTTTGCGATGCCACAATACATACACCCACGGGATTCGCGATTCCTCGAATCTCGATTCTCCGCTGCACTGACAACTGGCTTCTACTACGACTCTTTACTCTGCCCTGATGTGCTGACAGTTGTCCCCCACTGATCAGGGTTTCACATTTTGCGATTTCAAAGTGCACAAATAACTTGTCATCGGGATCTCCGATATCTCGATGAACCAAAATTCGATGGATGACCTCCTCGTCGGGACTTTCCCGATGGCTCTGATTGCTGCCATGCGTCCTTTCTGATGAACGGTCCCGATCTCCTCTGGGATTTCGAGACTTTCGATGTCTCGTTTCCTTCGACCTCAGGAACTCCGATTTCCCGATGGCCGATATGTCGACGATCGCTCGATCTCTGCCATGTATCCTCCGATAACGGACAACTCCGATCCAATCTCGTGCTTTCACGACTTCTAACACTCTGAAAGTCTTGCCTTTCCAACCTCCGATATGCTGATGGGATCCTGATCTCGCCCACGTGTCCTGACTGACGGATGGCTCAGACTCTTTTGCTGATTCGGGATTTCTGGTGTCCCGATTCTTACGACCTCGAGAATCCTGATTTCCCGAGTTCCAGTATCCTGATGGCTCCACCCCTTGTCGAGATTCCTCCTCCTGTTCACGAGGACTTAACTCCCTCCCAGCTTCCGCAGATCCAACGACTGACGGGTATCTACTCCAGATCTGACGGCTCATATCTGTTCTCCTCCTCTGTGCTCTTCCTGAGGCTTAACCTCTGCACGCCTTTTCCTGATCCAATGACTGACGAATTTCTATATGAGATCCGACAGTTGTTGGTATCCTCCTTCTGTAGGCTCCTCCTGAGCTCCTCCTGGATGTAAACTCTTCGACGATCTAGATATCTCTACCTGTCGATCTGACGGCTGTTGTGCTCTCACCTGAGCTTCCTGCACGCTTTCCTTATCTTCACTTGGAAGAATTCCAAGTCTTCCAAAGGCCTTGACCTTTTCTTCTTTTCTTCTCTGCAAACTCCTCATCCCTGAACTTCATTGCACGTATAAGAACGATGTTCCTCCTGAGCTTTTATAAACTATGAACTCCTCTAGCGAGTTCTCCAGTCTCTGCACTCCTTGTAGCTCGACTCTGTGCATGAAACCACTGTCCCTCCTGAGCTTCTCAACCACTCAGACCCCTAAGGGATTTTTTCCTTCAACCTCCTTCTCCCACAGATGGAGAATAAAATGCCTCCCTGGCTCTCTGTTTACTCAAGCAACCTCTTGTTGAGTCTCTCTTTGGGTGTTCAACAACCCAGTGAAGATCCCTCAGTGGATTCTTACTCCAAGTAGCAGAACTCAAAGAGTTCTCTTCTCTTCTTTGCCTACCTGCACACTTCCTCGATGCCCTCCTAGCATAGTATATTCTCCCAGAACATCCAACGGTTCTGTCTCCTTTTTGTGCACCTACGCACCTGCTCGATGCCCTCCTGGCAGAGCTCTCAGAATCCTCAGTGATTCTGATCCTCTTAAGAACTCACAGCAGAGTTCTTCTCCAACGCAACCCGTGCATATGCTCAATGCCCACTTGGCAGAGCTCTACAGAATTCACAGCAGCTCCTGTGCCTCAACACGCCTTTGTCTGAACCCGCAGTGTTCAGAAGTGCCTCCTCAGTGCACCGGTATTCAGAGATCGCAGTACTATATCACACCTGCCTGGCATGAAGCCTCAAATACCTTCACCCTGAAATCAAACAAACTCCGTGCAAATGCACTAACACACATACATTCACAACGAATGAAAGAACACACACAAACATCCATATAACACAGAAATGTAGGAAAAACTGCTCTGTTATATTAACAATGGAAAATTCCTGTATTTACAAGGTATTCCTGAGCTCTCTCTGGCTCTCCTCCAACTCTACCTCATCTAACTCACTTGACTAACTCTCAAAATGAGACCTCTAAATCTCTTTTACCTGAGGGGGCTCTTAGAGAGCTTCCCTCCAGATCTACCTACCCTATTCAATTACAATAAATGGCTGTCTAGTCCAGCATATGGATCTAGATCTCAGCCGACCTAGCATTAAATATGATCTTATCTACAGTCTGCAAAAAGGCACGAATTCCATGGCTCACTAGCCTAAGCATTTAATTACATTCAATTTAAATTTCAAATGAGGTTGCGCCTCTCTTCAGCATCTTAAATGCACACGCTCGACGTGGCTGGCTGGCTAGCTAGCTGACGTGGAGAGATGCTCCTGCATCAAACTCCTCAACTGCAAAATCATGAGCTCTTGCTCATGCGCTTCCCCTCTCAGCTGTTGGAAATCCTCCTGGATCCCAAATCAGTCTTTGGAGCTTTCCATCTGCTCCATTCTGTTGTTGCTGCTTCTTCTGTTGCGTCGTTGCTGCTTCTTCTTTTCTTCCTAGCTGCTCCTCACTGGAAGTTTTTGCTGACCTCAACATCAGCCTTCTGATCTCTTTGATCACTTCGTCTAACTGCTCCAGTGGATGGTCCTGCTCATGCAGTCTCCTTAGCTACAAAACTTTTCTGCAATTGGGTAGATCACCATGATCTCCCATGCTTCTTTCTTCATCTTCATCTGTGGCCTCAAGTTGCCACTCTACTGCAGACTTCATCTCTGCAGTCTGTTCCTGACTAACCTACTGCTCAGTCATCCTCTTCTCTGACAGCTCAAATTCTTCCAGTTCTCTGGCTGGCCCTGGATTGTTCAACCAATCCTCCAACATCTCTAGCTCCATCTCCCATGGAGTGATAACTTTACCTGCCTGCTCCTTGGCTTCCTTTGCTGCTAGCTCCAATGCTTCAACTCTTTCAGCTTCCTCGTTGAAGTCATTGAGCCATTCCTCAGAATGCTCATTCTCCTCTTCATCGGCTTGTGCTTGTGCTTGGGCAGTCTCAAACACCTGCTCCAATTCCGCCTTGACAGTCATCGTCAGCTGTGACTATTTTTCTATTGCACCATCTGCAACAACGATTTCTGCCTCCTCCTGGGCACATGGTAGGAATACTCCAATTCCCCCAATCATCAGAATATCATCCTGGTCCTTCACCTCTGTCAGCTACACATGCTGATCTACTTCCATCCCTGAATTTATGAGACCCTCAGACAATCTCATCTTCTCGATCAGCTCCTCTGGATGATTCCAACTCACTTCTGAGTTTATGAGACCCACAGATAGTCTCATCTGCTCATCCCTACCCACCTGGAAATATGGGATATCTCTGCTACCCTCCTGGCAGACTATGAGATCAACTGATCCCATCTTCATCAGCAACCCTTGCTAAATTGAACTCTTCTCCAAATCCATGAGATTTTCAGATAGCCTCGAATTTTCATCTCTGCCCACCTGACAGTCTTCAATGCTTCCGCTGCCCTCCTGGCAGTCTTCGAGATCCCTCAACGATCTCTTATCATTTCCCTCCTGGCAAATTGAAATTCCTTGATTGTCCTCCTGACAGTCCGTGAGATCCTGCAGCGACCTCAGCTCATTGCCCTCCTAGAAAACTAGAATTTCTTCTTCTCTGCCTTCTTGGCAGTGGTTGAGATCTTCAACTGATCCCAATTCATCCTCTTCATCATCCCAATCATCGAGACCTTTTCCAGTTTCTGGCTCATAGTGATAAATCACCTTTTCCTCTGTGGTCTTGAGGTTTTCAGCATACCTCAACCATGTTTTTAACAACCTACGCTGTCTTTTAGCCATCAGCTCTCTGACTGACCATTTCGCTTTTGCCTTCTCCATGGGCAATTCACGCATTCGTCTCCTCCTCCTATCCTTCCGCATCCACAGTTCGAACTTCTCTATGTATTCCTTTAATTCATAGAGGTCTTTATCAAATTCTCTATCCATTTCTGCAATTTTTTCTGCCTTTCTCTTCTTCCTACGACCTTCAGTAGCCATCTTGCTGTGTCTATTTGCCTCTCTGGCAGATCTGCTACTGTCACTCTGCATCCCTGAGTGTTCCATCTTCATAATCCTACAACCTCCTTGACTGTCTTCTTGACTGTTGCCTACCTGCAAACAATCGTCACAGAGTCCTCAACAACTCTGTCTTCCTCCTTCTTTCCTCTGTCTACAGTATACAAACAGGATCTCGCTCTGATACCACTTGATGGCGCGACGCTCCTACATACCCCACATGGTTCCTACGCCTGACCTCCCGGTCTTAAGGATCGTTCAAATCTCGTACGAGTCAAATTTTAGATCCCCTGCTGGAATCCTCTTCTAAGCTCGATCCATAGGTACTTCACATTCATCTGCACAGTCTTCTTCACCTAACCATGGTTATCCCCGACTCACTATCGGGGTTCGGGGTTTCGGACTTTCAGCTGTCGAGAGTCAATGTCCTCTCGATTCCCCGATCACTGATGAACTCTCTGCCCAGACTTAGCCCCTCTGGCTAGGCTCTCTAGTCCATGTGACTAGTCCTTATAAGACCGCAGCCTTATCTTCTCCTGTCGGGGTTTTGGGCTTCAAAATTCCGATGAGCTCTCTTTCCCGCTATCCTTCTAGGCTAAGATTCTGGTCCACGTGATCTTCTCCTATATGACCATAGCCATATACCTCTGTCGGGGTTTCAGGGTTTTCGATGTCCAAATGCACATACCCTTTGGATCTGTGATCCTTCGATTCCCAACGCACCTTTTTCACGCTAGACCTCCTCGTCGGGACTTTCCTGATGGCTCTGATTGCTGCCACGCGTCCTTTCTGATGGACGGTCCCGATCTCCTCCGGGATTTCGAGACTTTCGATGTCTCATTTCCTTCGACCTCAGGAACTTTGATTTCCTGATGGCCGATATGCCGACGATTGCTCGATCTCCTCCACGTATCCTCCGATAACGGACAACTCCGATCCAATATCGCGCTTTCACGACTTCTAACGCTCCAAAAGTCTTGCCTTTCCAACCTCCGATATGCCGATGGGCTCCTGATCTCGCCCACGTGCCCCGACTGACGGATGGCTTAGATTCTTTCACTGATTCGGGATTTCTAGTGTCCCAATTCTTACGACCTTGAGAATCCCGATTTCCAAAGTGTCGATATACCGATGGCTCCACCCCTTGTCGGGATTCCTCCTCCTGTTCACAAGGACTTAACTCCCTCGCAGCTTCCGTAGATCCAACGACTGACGGGTATCTGCTCCAGATCTGACGGTTCAGATCTGTTCTCCTCCTTTGCGCTCTTCCTGAGGCTTAACATCTGCACGCCTTTTCCCGATCCAATCAATGACGAATTTCTATATGAGATCCGACGACTGTCGGTATCCTCCTTCTGTAGGCTCCTCCTGACCTCCTCCTGGACGTAAAATCTTTGATGGTCCAGATCTCTCTACCTGCCGATCTGACGGTTGTTGTGCTCTCACCTGAGCTTCCTGCGCACTTTCCTTATCTTCACTTGGAAGAATTCCAAGTTTTCCAAAGGCCTTGACCTTTGCTTCTTTTATTCTCTGCGAACTCCTCAACCCTGAACTTCGCTGCGCGTATAAGAACGATGTTCCTCCTGAGCTTTTATAAACTCCGAACTCCTCCAGTGAGTTCTCCAGTCTCTGCACTCCTTACAGCTCGACTTTGTGCGTGAAAGCACTATCCCTCATGAGCTTCTCAACCACTCAGACCCCTAAGGGATTTTGTCCTTCAACCTCCTTCTCCCACAGATGGAGAATAAAATGCCTTCTTGGCTCTCTGTTTACTCAAGCAACCTCTTTCTAAGTCTCTCTCTGGGTGTTCAGAAACCCAGTGAATAACCCTCAGTGGATTCTTCCTCCAAGTAGCAGAACTCAAAGAGTTATCTTCTCTTCTGTGCCTACCTGCACACTTCCTCGACGCCCTCTTGGAGGAGTATCTTCTCCCAGAACATCCAATGGTTCTGTCTCCTTTCTGTGCACCTATGCACCTGCTCGATGCCCTCCTGGAAGAGCTCTCAGAATCCTCAGTGATTCTGATCCTCTTAAGAACTCACATGAGAGTTCTTCTCCAACGCAACCCGTGCATATGCTCAATGCCCACTTGGCAGAGCTCTACAGAATTCACAGCAGAATTCTGTCTGCAACTGTGTTTCTCATACACAACCTTGCCTCCAAGGTATTCAACAACCTTGAGGTATTCCTCCTGAGTTTTTGATTCCATCTCCTGTGCCTCAGCACACCTTTGTCTGAACCCGCAGTGTTCAGAAGTGCCTCCTCAGTGCACTGGTATTCAGAGACCGCAGTACTCTGTCACGCCCTCCTGGCATGAAACCTCAAAGACCTTCACCCTGAAATCAAACAAACTCCCTGCAAATGCACTAACACACATACATTCACAACATATGAAATAACACACACAGACATCCATATAACACAGAAATGCAGGAAAAACTGCTCTGTTATATTAACAATGGAAAATGTCTGTATTTACAAGGTATTCCTGAGCTCTCTCTGGCTCTCCTCCAACTCTACCTCATCTAACTCACTTGACTAACTCTCAAAATGAGACCTCTAAATCTCTTTTACCTGAGGGGGCTCTTAGAGCGCTTCCCTCCAGGCTACCTACCCTATTCAATTACAATAAATGGTTGTCTAGTCCAGCATCTGGATCTAGATCTCAGCCGACCTAGCATTAAAGCTGATCTTATCTACAACCTGCACAAAGGCACGACTTCCATGGCTCACTAGCCTAAGCATTTATTTACATTCAATTTAAATTTCAAATGAGGTTGCGCCTCTCTTCAGCATCTTAAATGCACGCGCTCGACGTGGCTGGCTGGCTGGCTGGATGACATGGAGAGATGCTCCTGCATTAGTTATTTATTAACTCATGAAATATCAATACAACATGGATGATATCACTTGAGGGGAGTCTTGCAAAAGTGGTCTACAGGTTGTCTCTGTGAGAAGGAGGTTCTTTGTATCCTCCAATGGACTCTCTATGATTTGGCATCAAATTGATAACATTTATCCTTATACAATAGATACTTTGGAGGAAAATTGGGTAGCATGAGGCTAAGGAAACTCAAGATTTGTGAATGGAAGCAAGAGTATTCTCATACTTTTGCACAATCTTAGCAGCATAGGATGGATGTGGAGCTTAATTCTAATTTTAGAAACATATAGATAGATGTGGAGCTTAATTTTAATCCGAATGAGGTATGGGACTAGTTGTATATGGAAATGATAGATGTGGAGCTTAATTTTAATCCCGGATGAGGTATGAGACTGGTTGCATATGAAAATGATATCTCATTTATAGAGATGAAAAAGAGGGAAATAGAGTTTGGAGTCAAATCATGGCCCATTCCTCATCCATATAATTGTATTCATGCAATTCAATGAGGAGGGTTGATTGGTATGAGATTTCCTTCATCCACCAAGCAGTGTAATTGACATGAATTACACTATTGTAGAGATTACATAGGTATCAAAGGTTTTCCTACACAACTATGTGTCCAATTAGGAGTTTCATGCACATCTATGTGTCCAATTAGGAGAAAATTGAAAATTATTTTGCTTAACTTGGAAGGTTGACTTCTATAATTGGTCTATCCTCCATGATTTTGAGTGCATTTGATGAAGTTAGTCCTAGATATATATGACTAACATCACTTAAGTGTGGATGATATTGTTGTGATAATAGTCACTTGGAAACTTCTTATCAAAAAGTAAATACTTTTTAAACCAAAGGATAAGAAAATATAAACTCATATTAGGGAAGGAGTCAATGAATGAACACTTTTGAGTTGAGTGGAAGTGGTTAAACAATAATATTCCTTGGTTCCACTCGATAATACATATAAATAAATAAAAGCTGATTAAGATGGTAGATGCCACTATCTTCCCTCTTGATTGGGTTGGCGATATTTCTAAGCTGATGATAGGAAAAAAAATCTTGATATCTGAAATTATTTTTAATTAACAATCCTTGAAAAAACAAACCGTTTATAAAAAGTAAAGGAAGAATCCCTTTGGACAATTTACTAATTGGTTACAAGGATAACTTAAGATTTATTTAAATTTAAATACCTATTTCAAATTCTAATGAAAAATGTTGGATACAAATTAAAAAGAGGAAAATAAAGGCCGACACTACAAGCTATATGATCCTACAAATGACACATGAATGCAAATAAAGTTGACCAAAATGTTACGTCCCTTATCAACGTTACCTATATTTTTTGAAAAACTTGTATTGAGATTTAATAGAAAAATATAAACAATATTATTTATATAATTTTTTTTTTTTTGGAGTTAATTCAAACACCATTTCTATAATACATAATTATATGTAATACATAATTGTATGTGATAATTTTCCATACATGTTTTTTTATTATAATAAACCTTTAATTTAGAAAAAGAAATAAGATATGATTTTGAAGTCAAAGCTTTTTGGATAGTTTTGAGTCTCTAAAACTAGAAATAGGAGGATATTGTTCTTTTGATTAGAAACTAAAGCTTATTTGTTAGTTAAATTTGTAATTACAGTTTTATATTTATTTTAATTTAAATAAAAAGATTTGAACTTTATATTATATGTGTTCTTAGTAAAATAGATTCCCTTTGAAAATGATTTGAAGTTTATTTATTAGTTAAATTTGTAATAACAGTTTTATATTTATTTTAATTTAAATAAAAAGATTTGAACTTTATATCATATGTGGTCTTAGTACAATAGATTCTCTTTGAAAATGATTTGAACTTTGCAAGCTAATATTTATTTACATAAATTGATAAATGAAACCTTCTAAGTTGTGAGTAATATACACTTTTTTAAGAACAAATTAATTACTTAAATATACAAAAATGTATATATTCTAATATTCATTTTAAAAATTACATCTATTACAAAGAAAAGAGATTTAAACATTTTGTAATTTTTTAATATTTATATTATTAAATAATATTATTTTTTCAAAAATATTAAATTTTTTAATATTCATATTATTAGATAATATTCACTTTCCAAAAATACCTATTTTTAATTGAAAAGCATTGTTCTTAAGTTGTTGTTACTACTAGGAAATCTCATTGAGGAAGGGATTCATTATGCTCATTCTATTCATGTTGTTCATGAATTCTTCTTGTTCATGTTGTTGTTATTATGATATCAAAAGTATGTATAGACCATATTCAGGATGATGGTGGTGGGGGGAGATACTAGGGAAAACATAATATGTTTTCCCTAATATCCCCCCCACCTCCCCCCTCAAATGGATGATGGTGGTGGGGGGAGATACTAGGGAAAACATAATATGTTTTCCCTACTATCCCCCCCACCTCCCCCCTCAAATGTGTTTTCTTTGATATCTCCCTCACCCTCAAATATGTTTTCCATATTATTTTTTCCCTAATATCTTCCCCCATCTTCATCTACAAATATGTTTCCTTAATATCTCCCCCCACCCCCACTATGTTTTCACTTATATCTCCTCTTACCCCCACCCCCACTCTCTTATGTTTTCCTAATATCCCCCCTCCCAAATATGTTTTCCTTAATATCTCTCACACTTTCAAATATGTTTCCCATATTAATTTTTCTGTGATATCTCCCCCATATCCACCCTCAAATATGTTTTCCTTGTTATCTCCCCCCACTCCCATTATGTTTTCCTTAATATATCCGTCCACCCCCACCCCCACCCTCACCCTCAAATATGTTTTCTCTAAGATCTCTCCCCACCCCCACCTTCATATGAGGGTGGGTGTGGAGAGAGATATTAGGGAAAACATACACGAGGGTGAGGGTGAAGCTAGGGGGAAGTATTAAAGAAAACATCCCCCCACCCCCACCCCCACCCTTATATGATGTTTTCCCTAATATATCTCCCCAGCCCACCCCCCATATGTTATAAACCAAATTCTTATTATATCATGAGAAGCCATAAGTATGCACCATGTACACCAATGTGAGCATGGATCACAACTCAAATATAGATAATATAGATGCACTACAAAATAACTCCTTATAGGATAGGAGAACTCCCTCCAAATACCCCAATACATTCATACATCCAAATCACATGTCCTCAATAATCACTACATGATCTCTATATATACCTATTCACACATTGCACACATGGCCCCTTTATTATTAGACTGACCTTTTTACATATACATTCACACATTGCATGTACATTTAACCCCATATATTCCCCCCCTTGGGGTCATATCACAGTACCCTCCTTCAAAACATTTTATCCCCAAAGGTTTGCAGTTAAATGATTTACATGTGATGAAACTAAGTAATAGGATTTTCTCATGTGATGCCTCGTTTCATGAATATTGATGAGTATTCCATCTTCTTTATTGATAATGATGATATTGATATTCTGGTCTTCCTCAAAATCTTTCATGGTAATAAGGGTGTTGATATGGTTTCACATTTGATGGTTTTCCTTCACTCTACACACCCATTTCATCTATCTTCTTTTCAGAGGCAACCAAATCCTCTGTTCTCTTTGCTTGGCCTTTGATTACTCTAGCCTTGGATATAATACCATAATATTTATCATGTACATTCTCTATATGGAGTTCAAATTCTTCAAGTATCTTCTGGTGACCTTCTTGAATCTTGTCTTATTTTTCCTTTTGAAGATGTAATGTCATCCCATCTATCAAATTATTATGTTTTTCTTCAATTCTAAATTGCATTTCTAATTTTACCTCATCAATATTTAGGGATTGCTCAACCTTCTTGCAAATTTCCTCTTCAAGTTTTTTGATAGTATTCTCTTCAATTTTTATGGTAATATCTTCATCCCTATTTTTTTATTCAAAATCCTATAATTGCCATTTTACCTTCTTAACATGATTAAGAAGTTCTTGATTAAGCTTACGTAACCTTTTGATTTCTTCATCTTTATTTTTCAATTCTTCCCTTGCTGCATCATTTTCCAACTTTCCTTTGCTAATTTTTTCTTTATTTAATTTATTAACCTCCTTAATGAGTGATTAATTAAGGGATTGCATTTTGGAAAACTCATAATGTTTCTTAATAATATGTTTTATTAGTTCTTCATTATCCTTCTACAATTTGGACACACTTTCTTTTGATTCCTTTAATTCCACTTGAATTTTATGCAACTCCTTCATTTTTGTATCCTCAATCCATTTATTTGAGAAGAATTTTTAAAATGTTTCCTATGCCATGCTTCATATAGTATCTTTATTAATACACATCCACCATTCCTAGGCTTTTAAAATCCCGCTTTGAAGATTGTCTTGTTGGATGACCTTTCTCTTGATGTATATTTGAAATTTTGTCCATTCTGAGTGTGAAATTTCGATTTGTAGTATTATGACATGTATTCTTTACAATGCTATAGGTTTGACTTAAATTTGATGTGCCAAGTGAAAGTTATGGTAAATTTCCAAAAATTTGTTGACTCTTGGACCTTTCTAGACAATGAACTTGTATGGAATGTTACATGTCCAATATTTCAGATATGATTATGAATATTTTACCTGAAATAATGTGGTCGGTATAATTTCTAAAGGAACTAGTGGAACTCAATTTGTGTTGGTTGTGGAGCCTGATTATCTTCTTGATTCAGAGGTCCTTGCTTTCAACCATGTTTATACCCCATGAAGTATTTACACCCCAGAAGTATGTACACTCTTCCACGCGGGGGAGTGTAGAGGGGGGCTATCCCCCTGGCTGGGGGGTCTGGGGGCAAGCGGGCCCCCAGAGCAAAAATTGCCATGTAAAAGTATATTGTAATTTCATTGTAAATCTGGACCGTTCATTATAAGGTCACATATCTAATGGTAGAGATTATGTTAGGGTTTTTTTCCCTAGAAGGCAACCCTCTTTTATGAGGGAAATGTATTTGCGGCTATGGATGATGGTGAATATTGTATTCTGAGAGAGGAGACTGTGAGAGAAAGAAGAGGAAGTTACAATGGGTTTTGCTGTAGGTTGTATCCCTTCATTTGTTGGATAATAATAAAGGAAGGACCTGGCAATTTCTCTGGTGGACATAGCCCACACTGGGTGAACCACGTAAATATGTGTCTCTCTTGTATTCTGTGTCTTTTGTGTTTTGTTTCTGCATTTGTTTTATTTTATTGCTCCACGGTCCTGTTTTTCTAACAATTGGTATTAGAGCGTAAGGTAACTCGCAGGAAAAGAGGGTTCCTGGTTCGAGTGGGAGAAATGTCGGAAGATGGAAAGTTCAGGGTCGAGAAATTTAATGGCCAAAACTACCAGTTATGGAAGATGCAAATGGAAGACTATTTATATCAGAAGGATCTATTCCTACCATTGAGTGGAGTAGAAAAGAAGTCGACGGCCATGAAGGATGAAGAATGGGAGATTCATGATAGAAAGGCTCTAGGAATGATATGGCTGAGCTTGGCAGCGTCGATGGCTTTCAATATTTTGAAAGAAAAGACAACGAAGGGTTTGATGGATGCGTTGGCCAGTTTGTATGAAAAACCCTCGGTGTCGAATAAGGTATTTCTAATGAAGAGATTATTTAATATGAAGATGTCAGAAGGTGGGTCTGTTGTAGATCATTTAAATGAATTTAATACGGTTACTAATCAACTAAGTTATGTAAAAGTGGA
>ML782029.1:349764-374456 GCA_009831015.1 Picea engelmannii
AAGGTAGTGGTATTTGAAGTTTGACAGGTTTATGACAGAACAGGGTTATAGTAGATGTCATTCTGATCACTATGTTTATTTTAAAAAGATAGAAAATGGAAGCTTTATTATCTTGCTATTGTATGTAGATGACATGCTTGTTGTAGGGACTAATATGCAGGATATAAATGTGCTCAAGAAGAAATTAGCCAATTCACTTGCGATGAAGGATTTGGGTGTTGCAAAGAAAATCCTTGGCATGAGAATAACAAGAGACATGAAAAATCACAAACTGACATTGTCTCAGGGTGAGTACACAGAGAAGGTGTTGGAGAGGTTTAGAATGCAGAATGCAAAACCCGTTAGTACACCTTTGGCCAGCCATTTCAAATTAACTAAGGAAATGCGTCCCAAGACACAGGAGGATATAGAATACATGTCCAGGGTCCCTTATTCATCAGCAGTTGGCAGCTTGATGTATGCAATGGTTTGCACAAGACCAGATATTGCACATGCAGTGGGAGTTGTGAGCAGGTATATGAACAACCCAGGTAAAGAACATTGGGAGGTAGTAAAGTGGATTCTCAGGTATTTGAGAGGTACTACTACACATGCATTATGTTTTGGAGGTTCAAACACTTTTCTACAAGGATTAGTTGATTCAGATACGGCAGGTGATAAAGACAACAGGAGGAGCACCACAGGGTATGTTTTTACTATAGGTGGAACAACAATAAGTTGGATTTTGAAACTGCAAAAGTTTGTTGCACTTTCAACAACAGAGGCAGAGTATGTTGCTACTACAGAGGCTAGTAAAGAAATGATTTGGTTACAAAGGTTTATGGAGGAATTGGGAAAGAAGCAGGAGAACAGCCGGTTGTACTGTGAAAGTCAGAGTGCCATTCACCTTGCAAAGAACTCAACCTTCCATTCGAAGACTAAGCATATACAGTTGAGTTACCACTTCATACAATCCACCTTGGAATATGGACAATTGAAGCTGGAAAAGATACACACTAGCTAGAATCCTGCAGACATGTTAACAAAGGGAGTAACCAGGGAGAAACTGAGTTCCTACTCAGTTTTAGTTGGTCTTCAAGAATGAAGATGAAAATGAGAAATTTTCCAAGTCCAAGAAGGTTCAGAGTCCAACATATACAGCAGCAGTGGAGTTGTTGAGACCAGTCTCTAAGTGGGAGATTGTTGGTTGTGGAGCCTGATTATCTTCCTGATTCATAGGTCCTTGCTTTCAGCCATGTTTATACCCCATGAAGTATTTTCACCCCAGAAGTATGTACACTCTTCCACGTGGGGGAGTGCAGAGGGGGGATATCCCCCCGGATGGGGGTTTGGGGGCAAGCGGGTCCCCAACAGGGGTTTGGGGGCGAAGCCCCTGAAGAAAAAATTGCCATGTAAAAGTATATTGTAATTTCATTGTAAATCTGGACCGTTCATTATAAGGTCGCAGATCTAACGGTAGAGATTACGCTAGGATTTTTTTCCCTAGAAGGCAACCCTCTTTTATGAGGGAAATGTATTTGCGGCTATGGATGATGGTGAATATTGTATTCTGAGAGAGGAGATTGTGAGAGAAAGAAGAGGAAGTTACAGTGGGTTTTGCTGTAGGTTGTATCCCTTCATTTGTTGGATAATAATAAAGGAAGGACCTGGCAATTTCTCTGGTGGATGTAGCCCACACTGGGTGAACCATGTAAATATGTGTCTCTCTTGTATTGTGTGTCTTCTGTGTTTTGTTTCTGCATTTGTTTTATTTTATTGCTCTGCGGTCCTGTTTTTCTAACAATTTGGACTTTCCAACCTTCATATATGTCACTTCTACCAATAACACTTGTTTGAGACTAGTTTTAAGACTAGTCAATTAACACTAAATTCCACAGCCTATATATCAAAAAGTAAAATGACAAAACCTGGAATTTTTACCACAAGTAATTCGTTATGTCTCCTTAGTATCTTGAAAATTTCATAGTATGAAATTTTTCCAAACAAACATTATAATGAAAATTCCAAGATGACTCACTTGAAATTGATTTTAGAACTAGCCACAAACCTTAAATTCCATAGGATATATATCCAAAAGTATAATGAAACCATACTTGAATTTTTTACCACATGTAACTAGATATGTCTCCTCAAGATCATAAAAATTTCACATTATGAAACCTCATATAAAAAAATTATAGTGAAAATTCCAAGATGATTCATTGAAGGAGAAAAACCGTAGGATTGTAAGCTCTGAAACCAAGTGCTATAAACCTAATGCTTAAGATATCATGAGAAACCAAAAATGCACACCATATACACCAATGTGAGCGTGGAGAAAAATTCCAATATAGATAATATAGATGAGTTACATGATAAATCCTTGAATAATAGGAAAACCATGTTGACTCGACTAGGGGGTTACAAAGCCAGGGTTCAATAGGATTTACCGACAAATCCCTTGTTAGCACTATGATTTTTGCAGTTAGAGTTAGTCCTAGATGAGTTGTAGTTGATGTGTCAAAGCGTGTGAGGTCAATGACTGAATAATGAATGGGTCGAAATCAACAAGTAGTGGGTTTGGCCCTTGGAGTCAGAAAAGGGCGTAATGATTAGTCATGTGCGACTTGTAAAGGTCCCTTTCCCTAAAGATCAAGTCCTTTCATAAAATGGGAATTTATGTGCCAGAGATTGAGGCAAGTTGTTGGGATAAAGGTCACATAGAAAGGTATAATGAACATCATCACCTAATTATGAAGTCGAAAAGGTGAAAAATCATGACGCTCCTATCATGTATACTCTGCTGCTCTTATCATTTGTACTTTGCACACTTCAAAGTGTACCCGTCGCACGAGTTTGTTTCTCAAATCTTCAACCTACTTCCAAACTTCTCATCACCATGGATTTATCGCCCTCTTCAATGATTCCATTCCTTATCTGTTCAAGTATAAATACTGGTCACCTTGTATGCATCTCCTTTACTTTACATATTTGTGCATTGTCTATGGTTTTTTATGTAATCTTTGGAGCCCTTTGTTCTGTGAAAACTAATTTCCATTTTTCGTATTGTAAGTCTGTTGATTCAAGTTGTCATGTCTCCTTGATCATTTTCAGTCATTGTTTAAAGTCTATTGCATTTCGGTGCAAACTAGCGTGTTGGACGTTATTTATTCTCACGATCAAGCTTTCTTCTTTGGAATTTCCTCCTATCATGATGAATTTCTCATTGCGCCTAAATCCCCTATCTCGCGACAAGTCTTCCAGTACTTTTCCATTGCGTCAGAATTTTTCATCGCAATTTCCTACCATGACAAGCCTCCCGTTGTTGTTTTCCACTGCGCCAAGTTTCCCCACTGCGCCAAAGTTTTCCATCACGCCTTACTTCTGCGCCATGAACTCTCATGGCTGATTTTTTTTGTCGCGCAAATATTCTGTGATTTCCTTTCTGACAGTCTCTGCGACGTTCGTCATTCTTATTTGTCGTGCAGAGAGGGTGTTACAGTTCATTACCATGTGTGTGAGATAAATATATACTGGCATCATGATAACGTCCCAAAGCATAAGAAAGAAGGCGAGAAGTGGCGGGGTCGTGAGGTCTGAGACTCAAGACATGGAATTAATAAACGAAGATCCGAAAATCAGGGTGTCTTTTGAACAAGTCAGATGCATGGACTTTTGTGAAAAGATAAAAGGGTATAATGTAAAGCTAACTGAGTAGTTCATCCTCAATTTTATCGGGGTTCATGCAACCATTGCGAGAATCACCTTCTGAGTGATGGAGGAAACTCTCTCAGCTACGACAAAGATCCCTCCACACAGTGAAAAATGGTTTAAAGGCATGCCCTTAGACATTTTGTGCTATAAAGACTTTATCAAGCCCAACTGTCTAAATGGGAAAATTGGAGCCGACGTTCAAGACCAATACCTCCGGGAGCCTTTCCAAAATATTCTAAAGGTAATCAGAAGATATTTCACCTGTGAAGGAAGGTTTGACATGATGTACCCATATCACATCAAGTTGTTGATGCACTTCACAGGGGAAAAACCTTTGAATCTATCTTTCTTCTTACACCAAATCTTGGAAAAGATGGAAGACAACGTCCAGGCCAAGGTTAACCAACCAGGAAATAATTTATCTCATTTTTCATTAATCAAGTTGTTAGTGGTCAAAGAATTGAGACGTTTGAACAAAGAATGGGATTCATTTATGATCTCGGTTGACATCCCCAGAGATCCCAAAAGAGACATTTCCCTATCTGCGAGGGAAAAAAAATTCCATAGCGTAGGGGTGAGAAAGGAATATGTCACGTGAAAGGGAAAGGAATAGAAGACTCATCATCCCACTAGAAAAAACCCTAGAAAAGAGGCAGTCCAAGGTTGATTAAGAAACCTGAGGAGATCCAAGATCCCTGTGAACCACACACCCAGTTCGATGCCAAGAAATTACTCATGTGCATAGTTTGGCTAGAGCTTGTTGAAGGTTCAAGCATGGGAATTGGTGAAAGGCAGAGGAAGTCAGGTGATGAAAACATGAATGTTCATGAGTTGTTGTAGTAGATGAAGCAAGCGCAACTTGCTATTGGAGAACTGTATCAAGAAAACATAGATTTAAGAAGACATATGGCATAAAGGACTATTGAAATGCCAACATCACAGAGTCGAGCAGGGAATGTAAATTGTCTCAAAAGAGAGCTCAGAGAGGCACAAGACGTAATTATCCAGTTGCGGGAGGAAAAACGGGTGTCAGAAGAAAGAATCATAGATCATTTCAAGGAATGCAGACCGACCATTGATAACGTCCACGCAACTCTCTCCAATGCTCAATCAAAACTAAAAAGAAATGTGATCTTATGGAGATAGTTGAAGAATCTGAGCAAACATAGTTGTTCTCTTAGAAAAACACTCAGAGTTTTAATATTGCAGGTGAGGCCGGGGGCATGAGTAAGACAACCTCATTTTTTTTCATTTTTTATTTTATCGTGGCATGGAATCTTTCTCCCCACATATCCTGTTTCCTTCTGGTAACAAGAAGTATGACGCAACACATGCACAGTGAATATTCATAGTGCAGATGTTGTAAACTTACCTACTTAGGAGGGTAGGTATAAATGAAACACATGCTAGTTTTGGAAGAGATGCATGGTCCCCCAACTGTTTCTACCACTTGGGGTTGCATAAGCAACCCCAAATGAACGTCTGCTACACCAACTCACCATGTGAATGCTACAGCCAGTGATCGTGCAACAACAACCAGAGCCCGTTATACAAAGGTGACATAGTTTCCAATAATGCGCTCGATTACTCGTGCACCCCTTGAAAGAAAACATCGATTTATCACAACCTGATGGAAAAATCTTACTCATGACCGAATGATTGAGAAAAATGCATCGGTTATGCTATTCTTGGGTGAATTTCGGTTTCTATTTTTGGTAAACTCTATTGAAAAGGTTGTCTGGGTTTTCTATGTAAGTCAGGTTGAAAAAGTAGTGTAGACAGAGGACTCTTGAATCTAATCTTTGAATCTGATAGAAATAATAATGCAGAGGTCCTGAAGATTTGACGAAAATATTCTAATGGTGGTGGTTTGATGTATTGTGATCCTATCTATGTATGTACTTCCAGTTTCCTATAAATTCATGTATGTTCTCTTTGTTTAATTTGGAACATTTAACGAGTTTAAAATTCATGGCATGGTGCTTTAGACTCAACCATTTAAACTCTATATTTTTCTTCTAAGTAAGTTAGAATTCATCTTCAATGGTGCTTTGATTTGCTTTATGTCCCCCTTTCTTCCTCCATACACAATGACATTAAAACTGAAAGACCATTTCCTATTTATCCTTTATCCTCTCAAATATTCCCTTACTAGTCATTTATTTCTCTCGTTTTCAGGGGGTTGAATCCATATCCCAAAGTTCTATATTTCCTTGCCAGCAAAACCAGAAAACACTTCTCAAACATATAAATCTAGTCAATAATCCAAAGTTATTATCTATCAGAGACTAGGTCTCAGAGAGAGACCTCTCTATATTGGAAAGGCTAGTTTCCAGTCTTAAAGTTGGTTTGTAGGTTACCTTGGTAGTGAGTTTCTCTTCAGCCCAACAGTTTACCAAGTGCTAACATCCTGGCATCATTGTCGGGAACGAAATTGAAAACTTCCCTTGGGAAAATGACTAAAGTTGTAGATTTGATTCCTAAGGGTAACAACATATCAAACACCTATATTGGTTGAAACTTATTTTACTGTAGTGAATTCATTGAATAAGATCAGTAGCATAGAGTAGTCAAAATCAGAAATCGCGGCTCCTAAGAAAGTTTACACTAGAGTGAACCCTAATCCAGAGCTTGCAACATCTGTATCTGATCCTGAAAAAATTCTGCGCAAAGGAAAGGAAAGGACAAAGGACCCTTTATGTTACCTAGATAGGAACCTATCTTTACCTAAAGACAGAGTAAAAAGCATTGACGACCTTGACTTCGATTTACTATTTGAAGAAACTCTATTTAGGACTAGATCATAATCCCATTTGAATGAAATCATTTTCAATGAGAAAAAGTTCCAATCTTTGATACCAACCAACCCCCTGCGAACTGTTTAAGTCCCCACTCATACCATCCAACCAGTTCAAATCCCTCCTAGAGTCATGGCCGCCAGGTTCACTCCTCTCTCCTTGCCGACCCAATTACATGATTTGCCTCAGAATTATAATCAAAGAATTAAATTATATGATGCTAAAGGAAATGCTTCAGCCCAAAAACACTTAGATTGGTTTAATGATTTTTTTGACCTAGAAGAGGTAGATCATGAGGATGAAAAAATGAGATTTTTTGTGTAGAGTCTCTCAGGGGAGGTCAGAAAATGGTTCAAAGCCCTTCCAACAACGAGTATCCTTGATTTTACATCTTTTGAAACATCGTTTCTTGCCAAATGGGGTGATAAAAAGAATCCTCTTCATTTAGTAACTGAGTACAATAATATAAAAATATCACCAAGTGAAACAATGTAAGATTTCTCGACCAGATTCATGAAAGTTTATAATTCAATTTACACAGAAGTCAAACCTCCTCCCTAAGCTACCCAAATTTAATATGATGATTATTTTGACAGTGAATTTGCCCTGTTGTTAAGAGAAAGAAGATCTAATACATTAGATGATATGATGAGCGACGTGATTGAAGTTGAAGTAAATCTGATGGCATCAGGGAAGATCAAACATAATTTTGACAGAAATGGGAAGAATCCCCAAGGGGAAGCGCATCCATCTACATCTCAATCATCAGACGAAAAATTTGACTTGATGATGAAGACTATGGAAATATTCATGAAAAGGATGTTCATGGAGAACAAGCCTTCCATTAGGGAGAAAAACTATTTTCAGCCTAGAAATCAAAATTTTGGAAGAGACCCAGTTCCATAGATCAGGAAAAGAGACCACAGAGATCAAGGTGATTAGTATATAAAAACTCCTTTTCAAAAAAACTATTGATCAAATAATCCAAGACCAGATGCATTTCTACGACGATACAGAAACATACATGTTCTTAACAAAAGGAGAGCACGATCAATTTATGGATGTGAGGGATGAGTTTATGTTAGAGAATGATGATATGT
This sequence comes from Picea engelmannii, assembly GCA_009831015.1. Taxonomy (NCBI): domain Eukaryota; kingdom Viridiplantae; phylum Streptophyta; class Pinopsida; order Pinales; family Pinaceae; genus Picea; species Picea engelmannii. The sequence continues at coordinate 357,356 of ML782029.1, forward strand.
TGTCATCGTAAATAGAAGAGTTTAGGAAAGGATATCACAATTCTATTATGCAGTTTCAGAAGAAGTATAACCTAATAAGTAAAAAGGCGACTGCAGAGCTTCCAAAGGCAAATCCTACAAGGGGACTTTAGATGAACACCCCTTCTTCAAGCCAATCAAAGAAATATAATCTAGTAAGGAATGTAATGGAGAAAGTAAAATCAAAGGAAGAACCCATAAACAAATCACCGGAGGAAATAAAGGAAGTGGTTGTCAAAGAGGTAGAAAAACCTTCGTCTCCGTTTAATTTTGAAAGTGAAATGGCTAAAATCAAAATCTCTGTTCCATTTAATGAGCTGATCAAGAATGGAGAATATAGAAATCATATCATTAAAATGCTAAAGATGGAAGAATCTCCTAACACTTTGAATATACAAGATGACCACCTTTCCATCTTGTTTGGCCCACGCGTGGAAGAGAGTGGCGATGCTGATGATGTTCCTCCTTTCTATGATAGCCTTAAAATTCATGACATGACCTTACATAATGCCATGTTAGATTCATACGCATCACATAATCTCATTCCCAAGGTGGTCATGGATGAGTTAGGCCTGAACATTACAAGACCTTATAAAGAGATTTTCTCTTTAGACTCAAGGAAGGTGAAATGCTTGGGTTTGATCAAAGATTTGGTTGTATCATTGTCTCAAATCCCATTGAAAAATATGGTCATGGACGTGGTGGTTGTTGACATACCTCCAAAATTTGGAATGTTGTTATCTAGATCTTGGGCTGCAAAATTAAAGGGAACCTTGCAAATGGATATGTCGTATGCTACTATCCCAATTTTTGGCCAAGAAAGGAGATTGTATAGAGAAGTGATGCTCAAGTACATGGTGAGTAGAAAAAACCAACCAAATAATCATCCTATTTAATCTGTTGACACTGAAGCAAGATTCTCTATTTTTTATAATAACTTGATGTTTGAAGAGGGGAATCCAACAAATGTGATGACTATCGAAGAAAAAACTGAGCATCGAACATAGGAAATTACAGATCATAAAAACAACAAAGAAAATAAAATGTGGAATATGATCTTTGATGGATCTGTCAGTGGGGAAGGAGTGGGAGCTGGTGTATGGATTAACCCTCCCAAAGTGGGTACACAACTCTGTTCTTACAAGCTTTCTTTCGATTGTACCAATAATATGGCCAAATATGAGGCACTGATTTTGGGTTTGAAGACTTTAAAGGAATTGGGTGCTAGAAGGATAACTGTACATGGGGATTTCGAGATCATCATTAACTAGGTAAAGGGTATATATCATTCCAAGAATCCTAGATTGAGAGCATATAGAAATTTAGTTCTTGATCTCCTTGAATAGTTTTCAGAATACATTTTTTCAGTGATTCCTAGAGGACAAAATAAAATTGCAGATGCTCTAGCTACTTCAGCTTTGATTTTTAAAATTCCAATTTTTCCAAATAAGAAGTATGAAATTGAAGTCAAACATAGGCTCGCAGTACCTAATAACGTTAAATATTGGCAAGTGTTTGAAGATGATACACATGTAGAAATATTCCTCGAAATGAGTGATGAATTTGCTAATGTAAATATTGATGATGAGTGTTGTTATGAATAAAATGAAGACACAGTTGTGTTCTACAATAATAACCTTTTTCAGAATCAGATAGCTAGAAGAGATATAGTGCAATTGAAAAATAAAATTATTCCCAAAGGCTTGGTCCCATTAGAAAAGCTTCTTGACGAAAATGATGTAGCCAAAAATCTTAAAATCACCGCGAACAATGAGGATATAGAAGATTGCAACATTGAAACTCAAGAAGATCCCAAGATCATTAGACTGCCAAAAACACTCAACCCATAAATCAGACAGAGGTATATCATCCTTATGAAATACTTACCTGATGTCTTTGCATGGAGTTATGAATATTTGAAGGTCTATGACACTAAGGTAATTCAACATGTAATTCCCATCAAGGATGATCTGAAACCGTTCAAGAAAAAGTTGAGATGAATCAACACTTTGTTGTTTCCATTGATTGAAAAGGAGGTAAGGAAACTATTTGATGCCAAGATTATTTTTTCCTTAAGATTTTCCAAGTGGGTGGCTAACCTTGTGTCTGTCAGGAATAAAAGTGGTGAGATAATATTGTGTGTAGACTTTCAGAATCTAAACAGGGTGTCCCTCAAAGAAAATTATCCACTTCTTAAGATGGATTACATCCTGTAGAAGGTGGTGGGATCTCAGAAGATGTCAATGCTTGATGGATTCTCTGGATACAACCAGATTATGGTGCTCCCTAATGACCAAGAGAAGACAACTTTTACAATACATTGGGGTACTTTCATGTATGCAAAAATTCTTTTTGTGATTATGAATGTTGGAGAGACTTTCCAAAGGGCCATGGACATAGCCTTTGCTGATGAGAAGGATAATTTTATTGTGATTTACTTGGATGATATCATTGTGTTTTCATATTTCTATGATCAACATCTCAAACATCTAAGAAATGCTTTCCAGAAATGTAGAAAGTTTGGCATCTCGTTAAATCCAAAAAAATCAAAATTTGGGATGCAAGAAGGAAAATTGCTTGGACACATCATTTCAAAGGAAGGAATAAAATTAGACCCCAACAGAGTGGAAGGAATTCTGAAGATTGACACTCCCAGGAGAAAGAAAGAGGTACAATCTTTCCTAGGAAAGGTAAATTTTTTGAGGAGGTTCATTCCCAACCTGACTGAGATCATATAGAATATCAAAAATATGATAAGGAAAGACAATGAAATAAAATGGAATCCTAAAGCTAGGAATTCGTTTGAAGATATTAAAGTGGCATTAACCAACTCTCCAGTGTTAACCAACCCGAATTTTGCAAAGGACTTTATTTTGTTTTCCTTTTCCCTAAAACACACCATTGCTGGTGTTTGTTTGCAAAACGATGAGAATAACTTTGAAAAGCCCATATATTATTTTAGTAGGACATTGAGACACTCCCCACTAAGGTATGGCATCATGGAAAAACAAGCATGATCCTTGGTGAAGGCCTTTAAAGAATTCAGAACTTATATATTACATTCCCATGTCATTGCTCATGTGCTTAGCAATTCTGTGAAGGATATTTTGACTCAGCCTGATCTTGAAGGGAGAAGGGGAAAATGGATCACAATAATGTTGGAGTATGACCTAGAAATCAATCCTACAAAGATGATTAAGGGTCAAGGGCTCACAAAATGAATGGCACATTGAAATTGTGATGTTTTGGGGATCAATTTTATTGCTGATTTGCCGGAAAATACATAAGAAGTGGTCCCACAGGTATCTCAAAATTTCATTGATTATCCTTGGTATGCTAACATTATTTATGTGTTAAGGAATTTAAAATCTCCTTCGAGATTGAGAAAAACCAAATCCATATTTTTGAAGTTGAAAGCAACTAAGTTTTGCATTCTTAACAATTCTTTGTATTGGAAGGATCTAGCTAGGATCTTACTAATGTTTTTGCTGGAGGAAGATATGAAAAGGGATATTAAGGAGTTTCAAAAAGGAGACTGTGGGGGGTATCATTATTGGAAGACCATTGCACACAAAATCTTGAGGGAAGAGTTCTATGAGCCAGTATTTTTTCTGATCTATACAAGGAAGTTTCCAGCTTCCATGAATGCTAAATATTCGATGGGAAAAGAAATATGCAACCTTTAAAACCTATCTATGTTGAAGCACCTTTTATGCAATGGGGTTTGAATTTTATAGGATAAATTCATTTGCCATCTTCAACTCAGTATAGATGGATACTGATGGCCATAGACTACTTCACCAAATGGATCGAAGAGGTCCCCATAAGGAAAGCTACTGACACAATTATCATTCAGTTTTTAGAGTAATATCTTGTTTAGATTCGATTGACCAGTCAAGATCATCATTGAAAATGCAGAGACATTCAAGTCTAAGAAGATCAAGAAATTCTGCAGTGATTATAACATAGCTCTGGGCCATTCCACAACTTATTACCCACAGGGTAATGGATTGGTAGAGTCATCTAACAAAAGTTTGACTAGGATTATTAAGAAGCTTTTGTAGGAAAACAAGAAAGATTGGCACAAAAATCTTACCAATGCGTTATGGGCCGACTAAATCACCACTAAAAATTCCATCTCCACATCACCTTTCCAAATTGTATATGGTACAGAGGCAATTTTTCCCACCTCATTGGTATTTCCAGTGAGGATATTGTTGCAAGAGAAAGACGTTGAACCAAATGACACTCAAAGGAGAAAAAACCAATTGGTCCATGCGTAGTAAATGAGAGACCGAGTCTTCAACAAATCATAGCTACACCAGGACAAAATGAAAATAATTTTCGACAGACACACCGAAGAGGAGGATTTTAAGGTGAATGATTTGGTACTAAAGTGGGACGCGAGAAATAAAGATAAAGGGAGACATGGGAAGTTTGATCATCTTTGGATGGGGCCATTCAGGATCGCCATGTACCACAGGAACAATGCCTAATTTCTACAAGAGATTAATGGAGATCTCATTGGTGGGGGGCCAGTGAATGACATGTTTCTTAAACATGATCTTGTTTAACAAAAAATTTCAGTCTTTTCATGTCATTGTAAATAACCATTTTTATTTTCAGAGAAAGCGTTTCGAGTCAGTAGTCAACAAAAAATTGAATCCTGAAGTGAAGGCCCTAAGTTTATGCTGAGTCTGGTCATAACTATGTCAAGGAGGTCTGGGATGAGTATTTTTCATCATTTTAGAGTATTTCAGTAAAATAAAACCCAATGGTCAGGCAACTGGTTTGTTGTTCTTTTCCACCTCACTAGAAGGATAACATCCCCATTGGAGCCATCTGTTAGCACCGTGATTTTTGCAGTTAGAGTTAGTCCTAGATGAGTCATAGTTCATGTTTCAAAGCATGTGATGTCAATGACTGAATAATGAATGGGTCAAAATAATCAAGTAGTGGGTCTGGCCCTTGGACTCAAGAAAAGGGCGTAATGATTAGTCATGTGTGACTTGTAAAGGTCCCTTTCCATAAATATCGAGTCCTGTCAAAAAAGGGGAATTCACGTTCTAGAGATTGAGGCAAGTTGATAGGATAAAGGTCACGTCGAAAGGTATAATGAACGTCAGCACCTAATTATGAAGTTGGAAAGGTGAAAAATCATGATGATCACATCATGTATACTCTACTGCTCTTATCATTTGTACTTTTCACACTTCAAAGTGTACCCATCCCATGATTTTGCTACGCAAAACTTCAACCTTCTTCCAAACTTCTTATTCCCATGGATTTATCATCATATTCCATGATTCCATTCCTTATCCGTTCAAGTATAAATATTGGTCACCCTGTATGCATCTCCTTTACTTTCTGGATTTGTGTGTTGTCTATGGTTTTTTCTATAAGCTTTTGGAGCCCTTCGCTGTGTGAAAGTTGATTTCCATTGTTCATATTGAAAGTCTATTGATTCAATTTGTCGTGTCTCCTTCATCATTTTCAATCACTATTTAAACTCTATTGGAGTTTGCTACAAACTAGTGTGTTGGACGTTATTTCTTCTCATGATCATCCTTTCTTCTTTGGAATTTCCTCCCTTCGTGCTTAATTTCTCATAGCGCCTGAATCCCCTGTCTCGTGACAAGTCTCCAAGTACTTTTCCATTGCGATATAATTTTTTGTCATGATTTCCTACTATGACAAGCCTCTGCGTCGAAATTTTCCATCGCACCTTACTGCTGCACCATGAACTCCTGTGGCTGATTTTGTTTGTCATGCAAAGATTACATGATTTAATTTCTGACAGTATTTGCGAAGTCCTTCATTCTTATTTTCCGCACAGAGAGGGTTTTACAGTTCATTACCACCCGCGTGAGATAAATATATACCGACATAATGGAAACGTCCCAAAGCATAACGAAGAAGGTGAGAAGTGGTAGGGTTGTGAGGTGAAAATATCAAAGGGTACAATGCGAAGATGGATGAGCAGTTTTCCCTCAATTTTACTGGGGTCTGCGTGACCATTGCAAGAGTCACCTTCTGAGTGATGGAGGAAACTCTTTCAGTTGCGACGAAGATCCCTCCGCATGGTGAAAAATGGTTTAAAGGCATGCCCTTAGAAAGTTTGTGCTATAAATAATTTATCAAGCCCAACTTTATAAATAGGAAAATTGGAGTCAACGTTCCAAGCCAGTACCTCCGGAAGCCTTTACAAAAGATTCTAAAGGTAATCAAAATATATTTCACCTGTGAAGTAAGGTTTGATAGGGTGTACCCATATCACATCAGGTTGTTGATACACTTCACAGGGAAAAAACCTTTGAATCTATCTTTCTTCTTGCACCGAAGCTTAGAAAAGATGGAAGACAACGTCCAGGTCGAGGTTGACCAACTGAGGAACAATTTATCCCATTTTTCATTAATCAAGCTATTTGTAGTCGAATAATTGATGCATTTTAAAAAATACTGGGATTCATTTATGATTTTGGCTGACATCCCCAGAGACCCCAAAGGAGAAATTCCCGTATCTGCGAGGGAAACAACATTCCATAGCACAGAGGCGAGAAAGGAAGATGTCATGGGAAATGGAAAGGAGGTAGAAGACTCATCATCCCACCAGCCAACACCCAAGAAAAGAGGTATTCCAAGGTTGATTAAGAAACCTGAGGAGATCCAAGCTCCCTGTGAGCCGTGCACCCAGTCTGCTGCCAAGAGATTACTCATTAACACACTTCGTCTAGATCTTGTTGAAGGTTAAAGCATGGGAATTGGTGAAAGGCGGAGGAGTTCAGGTGATGAAAACATGAATGGTCAAGAGTTGTTGCAATAGCGGAATCAAGCACAACTCGCTATCGTCGAACTGTATCAAGAAAAAAGATAATTAAGAAAACAACTGGAAGAAAGGACTATTGAAATGCCAACGTCGCAGAGATGAGCATGGAATGTAAATTGACTCAAAAGATGACTCAGAGAGGCACATGACGTAATTATCTAGCTGCGGGAGGAACATAGGGTGTCAAAATAAATAATCACAGATCATTTCAAGGAATGTAGACCGACCATGGATAACTCCCACACAACTCTTGCTAGAGCTCAAGAGAAACTGAAAGGAAACACGGTCTTGTGGAGACAATTGAAGAATCTAAGAAAACAAAACTTGTCTCTTAGAAAAACACTCAGAGTTTTAAGATTTTAGGTGAGGCCCAGGGCATGAGAAAGACAACCTCATTTTTATTTTATTTTATCGTGGCATGGAATCTTTCTCCCCGCATATCCCGTTTCCTTCCAGTAACAAGTGGTCTGACGCAACACCTACGCAGTGAATATTCATCGCACATATGCTGTAAACTTACCTACTGAGGAGGGAAGGTATAAATGAAATGCATGCCATTTTTGGAAGAGATGCATGGTCCCCCAACCGTTTTTGCCACCTGGGGTTGCATGAGCGACTGCAAATGAACATTCACTACACCAACTCACCATGTGCATGCTATAGCTAGTGATCACACAACAACAACTTGAGCTTGTTATACAAAGGTGACAAAGTTTCCAACAATGCGCTCTATTACTCAGACACCCCTTGAAATAAAACATTTATTTATCACAACCTGATGACCAAATCTTACTCATGACCGAATGATTGAGACAAATGTGTCGGTTATGTTATGATTGCATGCAATCAGGTTTCTATTTCTGGTAAACTCTATTGAAAAGGTTTTTTAGGGGCGAAGTAACCGAATCTGAGATTCTAGGGGAAGGTAGTTTGAGGCATAACAACCCAAGAGGGAGATTATTTTTCTATATATTGTATCTTTTCGATGTAATTCAGGTTGGAAAAGCAATGTAGACAAAGGACTCTTGAATGTAATATTTGAATCTGATGGAAATAATAATGTAGAGGTCTTGAATATTTGACATAAAAATTCTAATGGTGGTGGTTTGATGTATTGTGATCCTATATATGTATGTACTTCTTGTTTCATGTAAATTCATGTCTATTCCCTTTGTTTAAATTGGAACATTTAACGAGTTTAAAATTCATCACGCGATACTTTAGAATCAACCATTTAAACTCTGTGTTTTTCTTCTAAGTAAGTTAGAATTCATCTTTAATGGTGCTCTAATTTTCTTTATGTTCCCCTTTCTTCCACCATACCCAAAGACATTAAAACTGAAATACCATTTCCTATTTATCTTTTATCCTCTCAAAGCTTCCCTTACCAGTCATTGATTTCTCTCATTTTCATAGGGTTGACTCCATAGCCCAAAGTTCTATATTTCCTTGCCAAAAAAACCAAAAAACACTTCTCAAACATATAAATCTAGCCAATAATCCAAAGTTATTATCTATCAGATACTAGGTCTCAAAGAGATCCCTCTCTAGATTGGAAAGGCTAGTTTCCAGTCTTAAATTTGGTTTCTAGGTTACCTTGGTAGTGTGTTTCTCTTCAGCCCAACAATTTACCAAGTGATAACAACCCCATAGGCGCTAGCATATTCAATCTTCAAGGACTGAAGAAGGTCTCTCCTGAGACACCATGAGAATCAAAGAGACCATTGGTATTATGTAGGGTTTGAAGGAATAAAACATATAGGAATACTTCATGAATTGGTTAGTCAATCATTCATAACTACCACAAGATACTATGTAGAATAATATAAAATATGCATACATTCAAGTCATAACTCATCAGATGGAGAGATAAATATGCTTGATGTTGTATTCATTCATTTAATTCATTCGAAGCAATGAGATACAATTGGGTTGCATCCTGCTTAAAGTGCATTAACATTAAAAACATAGATGATCCATACTCTTAGATCTCGATCTAATTTCTCTCTCATACACAACAAAACTAGACATAACAAGAAGTGAAAACTAAAAATAACTTGAGCTCTAGATTGTCTATCTCTCACATAATAATGAACTATCTCTTTAATCAAAATCCCCACCCTTACATATCTGAATGTACCCCCCCATATCTTCCACGGAGCATGGAAATCATAAAAAACTTGCAAGCTCACCCATAAACTCGACTGTGACTAGTCGGGTTGTTACAAAAAAAATTACAATGATTCCTGAATATTTTTTCAGATCAGGTCTGTGTGTGGTTTCTTTAATTCCTTATGCATAGTACAAAATGGATTGACACATGTAGTGAATCCTTGGCTTGGTGCATACATTGAAACTTGGTGTTGGGAAGTGCATATTCTTGAGTGCGTGAGAATGATGACTTGTGGCACTTGCACGCAGGCTCTACCAATCCTTAGGTTCCAACATGTCCCCATGATCCAGGTGGATATTGGTGGCCACCCACTTATTCCAACTAGCTCCTCTTGATAGTTTTTAGCTCAACATGTTCTTCTGTAAATCTTTGTAATTATGGGTTCTACACTTCCGGGGCTATCTGAATCCCTACACATCTTCTAGGTGGATATTGGTGGATTCCCACCTAATCCAATTGGCTTATTTTGGAAGTTTTTATATCAGTACATTTTTCTGTACTTCCAAGGCCATTTTGGGGCCCTAAATAGTGTTTTTTTGGATTTCCACAGTCAAACTATAGATGGAGTTATATTTTTATGGAATAATGTGTATTTCTCTAAAATACCTTTCAAACGGTCTATCATGTGCTTAAAATGGAGGTCGTATGCAAAAGTTACGACCCCGAGAAGTTGAGGTACCAACTTACCCATCGGGCCCACATAACATTTGGCATTTGATCTCCTAGGGTTAGTTTTTTTTATGTATAGGGTTTTAGAATTCATGAGTAATGTTAAAAATGCCTTTGGAGCCTCATTGTGATCATTCTGCTCAGATGGATGCATGTAGCAGCCACATCTCTTCTTAGAGATAACTACCACTATTCGAGCAAGTTGTTTTCAGTTATGAAGTTTTAAAATTTCAACCTATTTTATTTATTCAATATAATTTATTGTTTACTGGATATATGTTGCTTTTCTCCGTATCTCCATGTTATTGTATTCGGTTTTTTATTCATTTCATTCCTCTCATAAATCTGGATCTCCCCAACACTATTAGTTGGCTCATTCTTGAGCCAACAATGCTTCTTGGTCGATAGCTCCTGGATGAATTTGCTAATTCCATTGGATGGACTCTGAACATTAAATACTTAGTGGGTGACTTCCCTCCATGATACTCGGTTTCCAATATGTCCCTCAAGGTATGTACCTGTCATCAACAATGGCCTTCACTACCATAATTATTGTGCTCCATGGGGAATTGTCGCCATAACTAATTCCAATTCCCTAGGATTTTGTCACCTATCCTAGTGATAACTACCTACCTCTTCAATTTCATATTCACATGCATCCTGGTAGCTAAATTTCATGTCCTGTTGTTCCATCCTTTGGTTTGTACTCTAGAATTTATACCTTAATCTCTTCTAAATATTCAAAATCCATTTTTGGGTAAGACCTGTCTTGTCCCGCTTTATTGTTCCATATTGTCTACTCCACCTAGTTATTACGTCGATTGTGTTTACTATACCTAAGTCCTATTCTAATTGTGCAAAGTTCCCATCTACTGGGAACTCTCATCCTACAATGGTTATGTCATCACCATGCATTCGACCCTAGTGGGATGTGACACATCTTCAGTCTAATTTGGTTCATGAACTCTCACCATGGATGTTCGTTGAGATTTTCTATTTTCACCTTGCCAATTGGACCAGTGTACCAACCTTGGGATGGTTTTTATCTTTGCATGTGCAACTAACGCTGTGGGTTGGAGTTTACCACTATATTTTAGTACAGATAGTCAATTTTTTGTGTGATTCATTGGGTCACTTCAGAATACTTGGTGTATTAAGGAATATCCTTGACCATCTAGTGTCTTTCATAGTAATTTATATGTTCATGAGGAAATTCAATACCCTTGTATCGATTCACCAATTCAAAGTATACCATGGGTTGGAATATTACCTTAATACATTCCACTACCTACATCCATTCATGTAGATATGCATAGTGCATTTCCCACCAACGTGCATGTGTTCCTTTAACTAATGCATCCATATCTTGTACCCTTTGGGTTTCTAGAACCATATCTATCATTTTTTCTAAGAATGTGTCTATTGAGTCTATTCCATCAAACCTTAGTACATCACACAACTTTGATTTGATCCAGTGCACTACCTTGGTGATTCATGTGCATCTCCTAGTTGATACGTCATATAAATTATTTTTCCATCTATCCATAGGATCATCCAAATATGTTCCATAGGAGCGAATGATTCTCCAACTTAGTTTTCCATCAGCTATTGGATTGACATAATCCTCCCTGTGCCCTATGATAATATATTTGTTTTCTATGATGGAACTTTGTGCATCCTCATTCATAGACTCATTATATATGTCACCCTTATTTAGATCCAATGGTACAATAACACACAAGGTATTTGTCTTGAAGGGCATATACCACTTCTTCAAGCTCAACATTGCATTGTTATCAAATTCCCAATCAATGCCAAGTAGAGCTAGATAAGGGTTTGAGTAATCCATAATCTCAATCACCTTAAATTTTTCTTTGTTCTTTACCCCCTCAATTTTCACTTCCACATTCTTTATCCTTCCAATACGATAGATTCTATATTGGTTGGAAAACTTGAGTTGAATAGGGGACCATAAAAAGTTTGGTTTACCCATAAAATACCGATATTTCTTTGGAAACATGTTCACGTCATATCCCAGATCCAACATGACAATGTCCATCTCATAGTTTCCGAGCTCAGTTGTCATTTTAAATTTTCTTCTTGTACGCTTATGTCTTCTCACCTAGTGCACATCTTATTCTAGTAGCAGTGTAGAAATAACCATTGTGGTATCCTCTTCCCCCATACATCTTCTTAACATGTGGGTTAATTTATTTATAGCTTTATATCTTAAGGAAATAACACAAGAAGTCACTTGGTTTTCTGATTCATCCTCATGGTATGTGTTGCACTATGTTTCCTCTTCTACTATATGTCACATCTCTTCACACATTCCTCTTCCATTTCCTTTTGTAGTGCACATTGTACTTCCTTGCACATGCGAGCTTCTTCCAACTCCCTCTGTGTAGTGCACTGCAAATATTCACACACTCGGGCTTATTTTAATGCCATTTGCGCTATGCGCTGCAATTCCTTACATGTATTGGCTTTGTCGACTGCCCTCTATGTATCACATACAAACTTATTGTTCTTTGCCATGTCAAACTTTGGAGGTGTTTGTGTGTCTTTTATGATATTCCCTTTTATATTCTAACCTAAAATTTCTCCTCATTCTAAGTTGACTCCTGTACAAATGCCTCCTTGGGTTACCACCTATATGACAACTTCTTATTTTGTCTTTTGACCTTAGCATGCCTTTGTAGTCACCATATAGTAGTGCTCCTTATCTTCCCATTTTCCAAACAAATCTAGGAAATCCTCCATGACATGATTTATGCTATGGAAATACCCACATAGTGCACGCGGCTTGGTACAAAATTACAACAAGTGGCCTACTTTTGCACACTAGAAGCAAGTAGGTGGTATTCCTCCACCACCACAATATCCTCTTCCTCTTCCTCATCCATATACTCCTCTCTAGATTTCTTGGTATCATCCTATATCAAAGCCTACACAGTCTCCACCCTTCTATTCTTATTGGACCCAAAAGGTGTTTTTAGTGTGCTCCTGCATTAGCTATAGAGACCAAAAGTTATTCACGTCATGGGCCATAGATTTTCAAAACTCACAAAATGGAGTGTGTGTTGTCTTTTGATACTTCTACAGTGTTGGGAAATGGGGGTGTTATATGTCCCCATTGTCTACAAATATCACACCACTTGGTTTGTGGTTCGGTTGGAAACACATTCGGCATGGATGTCACCATGTAGCTCCCCAATGTATGGAAATTGCTCCTATGGTGACCTTTTGTGTAGTACATAGTACACCAAACATTCTCGCACACCACCTTAGCCTTAGCCATATATTGTAGTTTCAAGGTGAGGTTTGAGAGCTAAGATTGTACTTGCACCATCCCTACTAATGTTTCTCCACCTCTTGGCATAGCTTCTCGACACATCAAAATTTCCATGACCTTTGCCTAGGTCATCACTTTCTGCTAGGTAAGTGAGACTTGTATATGGGGTAGGAGTCTTGCAATAAACCATTCTCAATGTTGGATGTATTAGATCTAAAATGTTAGTCTGTCCAACAATGTTTTGAATTGATGGTCATAGTCCCACACACTTTCTGCATCTTACTTCTTGATCTCTTAATCTCAGTGATGTAGTATGATTTTGACTTAGGCTTATGGAATTCCCTAATTATATCTCTCTTTATCTCTGTCAGGGACCTTGATTGTTGCACTAGTGAAATATCCTTGTACTTCATGTACCACATCAATGCTCTATCTTTGAAGGTGGTATCCAGATGGACAATCTTGTATTCCTCATTTATGAATCTCTTCACAAACCATATAGCTTCACACATAAACCAATGTTGTTTCACATTGTCTCTTCCTATCCTATGAAATGAGAGAAGCCTAAGAGTTGAAACTTGATTCACCATACTTGATATAACATCTTGTCTTCTTGATCGACTACTACTTGTTATTGTTGATATTGACGTTCCTCCTTGAAAATTATTTTTGACTTCAGTTTCTCCTCCACTTGTTTATTATAATGTCTCTTACCTATACACTTTCTTCAATTTCTTCTTCTTGATGGAAAATGAACAAGGGGTATGATTCAAAGAGGGAGTTCCTCCATATTATCTTATCATATCTAGTGAGATATCCCAATGAGTTTCCTACCTTTAGTCATGCAATGCAACTCACAGTTGCTAAGGCTTCTTCCCCTTCTTGAAGGGCTCCATAACTATCTTTTGTTTCATTGGTGCTACTGTTGTGCAACCCATCTTCCTATGATGTGACTACATCTCTTACTAGCCAAGGGGATTTGACTTCATCTTCTTCAACCCTACTCCCACTACTTCTAGTATCCTCTCTTGATACCATACTCTAATTCCATATCTCTTTGACATCCTCTCTTCTTGCGCACTTCTCTCTGACACAAAACTATCTCCTACACACCCTTCTAGTGTGGTTTCTTTCCTCTTCATCTTGGGTATGCATACTCATTCTTCACCGATTTATTTCTTTCCTCCACTCCTATACTCAACTTGCCTCCTTATATTGGCTTTTCTTGTGTATCTCTCATCTATTTTTCTCCTTTACTTTTTGGGTCCATTCTCTTATCACCTCATCTCATCTTTTTCTGGATCCATTCTTTCTCTCTGCTTCCCCCTTATTTCCATCTCCCCCCTTCGTCGGGGGGGTTACTCAACTCTTCTATCAAGATCCATACACATTATCCCCTTCTCTATGAACAACATCTTTATTCACAAAGGTAATTATTCCAAAAATATCTTTCTAGAGCCGACCACAAATGTTCTTTCAACATTAGTGAAGGAGTCACTTCACTCAATAGAAAACTCCACAATATACCCTTCTTTCACATGTTCAAAGAAGAACTTGATAGATATGGCCCACTTATTATCCACATATTTGATCCTATTGACTATATTCTAGTCCCAAACCAGTGATTCTTGGGTTCCCCATCTAGAGTTAATCTCTATCCACCTACTTATCCAGTCATACAATAAACAAGGAAACTCACAAAAAATGATTTTGTGTAGATATGAGTATAGACACATGTATTTCCAAAATTCGAGGTTGATGTGTAGGTTCCTGGTCTCTTTTCATAAAAACTCATCCTTGTTCTCAGATATCTAGTCTTGTATATATTGGGGAATAGGGTGGAACATGACATGAAACGAAAATGACAGTACTGCAGATAATCAAAGAGGAACAAATTTTTTCAAAGACAGAGGGTGGTGTCTAAAGACACTGTTACAACACTTGAAAATAACACACTATGATCATAACATCATAGTCGATATTTCACACTTTGATCCACATGATCTATGTGTTTTATTTCTTGATTTCCATGATTATAAGGACCCATGGGGTATGTTATTTATAGTCTCAATATTTAGCCAAATTCCATAGAATCCAGAAGATCTTGTCCACATACAACCGTCGTTTTTTAGAGTTGAATCTGCCAAATCCACACTATCGAGTCAACTTGAAAAGGATGATCCATTCAACCTCTTATGCGTCCAAATCATAGTCAATTTTTGGGTTGGTCAATCCACCACTCGATTATCTCCGACTACTGGTTGAATTTTCGATCGACATGCATGTCAACTACTTGAATGACTGATGTAGTGTTTTGGTTGATCGCCTGACCAATTGTATCTAGATGTAGTTCGACCACTTGACTGAATGAATCCAGAATATGTGATGAACCATCAATGATTGGTGTTCCAACACCCCCCCATCAACACATGTCTATGGGTATTCAGAAGGTGAAATTATGTCATCATGATACTCCCCCATAATTGTATCTTTCTGAAGCCCAAGCATAGTTCATAGCTTCATAAATATAAATTCAACTAAAGGTTTGGTGAAGATATAACCAACCTGATCATCTATTGTGCAATATTCAAGAGAGATAATATTCTCACAAACCAACTGTCTCAAATAGTGACCACAAATATCAACATGCTTCATCTTACTATGGGAAACATGATTTTCAGCAACCTATATAACACTCTAGTTATCACAATAGATTGTATTCAAGGTTTGAATAGGAAGGATAAATTCTCCCAAAAGTTGGAAAATCCATACTGCTTTAGTACATACTTGAACAATGCCATGATATTCTACTTCCATAGTCAACAAAGACAATACTTTTATTTCTTGCACAACCATACCAATGGTCTAGTTCTAAAGCGAAACACACAACCATAAGTGGACTTCTAATCATCATTGTTACTATCCTATTCAAAGTTGGTGAAGCCAACCAACAAATTTGAACTTTCACAATATTTGATACCAAAATGAGTGGTACCCTTGAGATAACGAACAATTCATTTTATTTCTTTCCAGTGGATTTCTTTAGGGTCCTGCATGATAAACCAAGAAGCCACACTAACAACAAAGGAAATCTCTAGTCGATTATGAGTAAGATAAATAAGATTGCATACTAGTTGTTGATAACGTGTAGCATCGACTGTGGGTGTTTGACAATTTTTGGTGAGCTTAACTCCATATAGAAAAATATTATCACATGGATTACAATCAACCATCTTAAAACATGTCAACAAATCCATCACATATTTATATTGAGAAAAGAAAAGGCCATCAAAAAGTGGTAATACTTGAAGACCCAAAAAATAAATATAGAGTACCAAGATATGTCATGTCAAAGGAGCCAACAAGTTATTTCTTCAATCTAAGGATGAGATCATGATTATTGCCAGTAATGAGTAGTGTTGATTAAGGTTGGTTGTCATTGATGTCAACCCTTGAAGAAATCCCCACAGCACAAAGGTTTGGGTAATGGACCCAATATTGTTTGATGTAAAGATAACTCATTATTTTCTTGTCATGGTTGATAAGAAGTAAATATGGATGAACTCCAAAGTGGTCCCCTTATGGTGAAAGACCTCACGGGAAGACACTTTGCAGAGTAAGAGAACCCATGCTTAATTGTGGAATAATGAGATGAAGGACAATGAATTTTTTAGGTAAACTATCCTATATGGATAGTGCTTGTCATTCCATTTCCGGTGGTATGTGGAACGTCACATAACTCGTCACGGTTAGAGAGTTATGGCCATGAGAAGTTGGAGACCCCAGGTTTGGGTAATGGACCGAAGTTTGTTTGATGGATAACGGTATGAGTTATGATATATTTTTAGATAAAAATATTCTATATGGATAGTACATGTCATTCCATTTCTGGTGGTATGTGGAATGTCACATAACTCCTCATGGTTTGAGAGTTATGGCCTTACGAAGTTGGAGGACCCTCCCATGTCATCTAGAAGCCCCAAAAGGTCAAAGTAGTCAAAGTGGTTTAATATATTTTAAAAGGTAAATAATAAAGTGAAGTAATGAGTTTATTATAATTCAAAGTGAATACAAAATAAATTATTTCAATAATAAATTTAATGGAGAAATTAGAAGTGGG
>ML782029.1:374506-394103 GCA_009831015.1 Picea engelmannii
TAATGGAGAAATTAGAAGTGGGTTAACCCTAAAATAAGGAAAGTGGGGCCAAGTGACCTAGAATATGTTTTTAAGGAAGCTACTTGGAGAGTATAAATAAGAGGCAAGGCTCTCTCATTTTAATCACACTTGAGCATATTGAACATATATAGGTGTCTGAGGTAACCAAGGATATCTAAGCCAAAATTCTGAGGGAAGGTGAAGAAAAGAAGGCCGAAATGCAAGGAAGGATAAATTCTTTTGATGCTGCTTTCTAAGGTATGTTATTTACACGTCATCTAACCATTTTCGCTATAACTGTTTTTCTATAATGATTCATCTGAAATTGCTATTCCATTGGGAAAAAATATCCAAGTATCTGTGGTAAAACATTCAGCTTGTGGGTCATTGTATTTTTGGAGTTACACTCCGTGGAAAATAGGGTTTGTGGCTAGTCCTGAAACTAGTCAAAATCAAGTGTTTTGGGTAAAAACGTCATAACTTCTTCATAAAAGATCCAAATTAAGTGAAACCAAATGTGTTGGTTAGGATACACTATTTAGTATGTTTTGTAACAGTTTCATATCAATTCAAAAAATATTTTGTGCGGGGAACTCTCTAGAAGGTCGCTCTCTAGAATAAGCTAGAATTCAACAAGGTATGCCATTTTTTCTACAACTCCTTTTCTGAGAGGTTCCAAGTAGTGTATCAATTTTAGAAAACACATTGAAGAACACTATGTATCATTTTCAGATATTTATACATTACAGGTACAAAGTTATGATTACTTCAAGTTAGGGTTGTTGACTAATCCAAAACTAGGCATGCGAGACTAAAGAAAAGTTTGATGAAAATGCTAGTCTCTTGTTGTTGAAGTTAAGAAAGGTTTGTAGGAATGTGATCATATACACCAGGTCTATTAAAAAGTTACAAATCAGATTTGGATGATGAAATTAATGAGGGCTTTTGGTTGAGGTACATGTTGAGAACATGGTTGAGACAAGTAGTTGATGAGTTGGCACATACATGAGGTGTATAGTTGATGATGTTGGTACATATTGATGAGTCATAGTTGATGAGTAGGTCACACCTGATTGGTACATACTTGGTACATGGTTGGATGCACTTGTTTATGGTGCATGTTGATTACAGGTTATTTGGTGTAGGTTGGTGCATGGTTGATGCACTTGTTTATGGTACATGTTGATTACAGGTTGAGGTATAGGTTGATGTATGGTTGATGCATGGTTCAAATTTATTGGTACAGGTTTACAGTGGTATATCTCACAGTGGCAGGTTGACAGTGGTTCCATAATTCTACTTCTACTTCAGGGTGGCAAGACGAGGCAAGGATAGGTGGTTGTAGCCACCTTCGGGTTGTAGCTGGAGAACATAGGGGGTTGTAGCCTCCTTCTGGTTGTAGCCAGAGAACTGGAGAGTTGGAGCTCCCCTTAGGTTGTAGCCTAAGAAACTAGGGGGTTGGAGCCTTCTTCCAGTTGCAGCTGGAAAACAAAGGAAGTTGGTGCTTCCAATGAATGTAATTCTTCAAGACAAATAAGAAAAAACATTCTGTGGTTTTCTCTTGATTTGAGTTTCCACATAAAACATTGGTGTACTGTGTATGTGTATGTTTTTTCATTTGTTCATTTCTTATTTACTCTGAAGTTATTGGATGATAATGCTTCATTGATCTAACACTTAGATTATATGGTTAAAAAGAATTAAATTTCTCTATTACTGATTCACCCCCCCTCTCAGTAATTCAACAATTGGTATCAGAGCAGGTTCCTTTAGAAATCAGTTTAACCACTGAAAGGTAGATCATGGAGAGTACCAACTCATATAAAATGGAATACCACAATTTGATGGACAAAAGTATGCTTTTTGGAGCATAAGGATGAGGACATATATACAGGCATAGGGATTTCAAGTTTGGCAATCAATTGTAGATGGATACACAACACCAATAGTTCAACCAATAAATGACAAAGCAGTAAAACTCGGTGAGAATAATTCCAAAGCCACAAATGCAGTTTTGAATGGTCTCAGTGATACGGTATTCACCAAAGTTGCACATTGTAAATCCGCTAAATATATTTGGGACAAGCTTCAAAATATTTATGAAGGAGATACAAAAGTCAAAGAAACAAAGCTTCAGACTTACAGAGGTCAGTTCAAACAACTAAAAATGAAGGAAGATGAAGATATCACAACCTACTTCTTACGAGTCGATGAAACAGTGAATGCAATCATAGGAATGGGAGAAGAAATTGAAGAATCTGTAATTGTTCAAAAGATACTATGATCTCTTCCTATGAGATTCAACCATAAGATATCAACACTAGAAGAAAGATCGGATCTGGACTCAATAAGCATGAACAAACTGCATGGAATCTTCACAGCATATGAAATGAGAACTGAGTAGGAAAATCTAGATGTAAAAGAAGCATCCTTCAAAGCATCCAAAAGAACAAAGAAACAAAAAAAGGAACAAGAAGAATATAGCAGCAACAGTGATGCCTCAGAAGATGATGAAGAAGTGGCCAACTTCGTCAAAAGACTGAACAAGGGAACCAATGGTAGGTATAGAGGTAAGCTCCCTTTAATTTGTTTTAATTGTGATGGTATTGGTCATTTTGCTAACAAATGTCCTCATAAGAAAAAGAGAAATGATGAAGGTTACTCAAAAGGAAAACAAACATATAGAGGAAAAAGAACTACAAAGAAAGTTTTCAAGAAAATCTTATACACCAAAGAAGACATATCATCATTAGATGAAGATGAAGTCAGTGACAATGAGACATGAAGAGTTCTTTTCATGGTAGTAAAAGACTCTGACAAAGAAGACTTCGAAGAAGAATATGAAGAAGCCGAAGAAGAATGTGAAGAAGTCGAAGAAGAAATTGAAGAGGCAGAAGTTGACTATTGAGAATAATTAATGTGTGCCGTAGAAGTTATCAGAAGAGAAAAGAAGAAAAACAAGAAACTACAAGCAGAACTAGACAAGAAAAAGGACACTCAAGAACTAGAACAAATGATCACAAAATTGAAGGTTCAAATAAAAGAAGATAAAAGAATTGAAGAAGCACTTAAAGAACAACTAGAAGAAAAGGACAAGATCACTGGAAACTTGGAAGCAGAGGTTGTCACACTAAGAAATGATATTCAAAAGAAAAATATGAAAAATAGCTCAAAAGTTCTGGATGACATTATCAACAGTAAAAAATCTCATCTTGACAAGTCCAGACTTGGATACAATCAGACAGAAAAAGTATCAATCTCCAAAACAACAGATCAAGAAACAAATCCAAAGAGCTATGCAGAAACAATCAAAGAGGATAGGAATATATACAAGGAATATTATAGGGACACTCCTCCACCAAGAAGATTTAGATTTCAGAATCAACAACAGATAGATAGGCCTCACGAAGAAGAAGGATTCATAAGAGCACCTCCTTTAAGAAGATCTTCAACTCCCAGGTATCAAACTATATTTTTTGGTTTATGTTATGCATGTAATAATTTTGGACATAAAGTTGTGAATTGCAGAGCTAACAACATGAACAGTAACAACTTTGAGAGTTACACACAAAGGGATTATTCAAGGAGACCTAGTGACACACAATGAAGAAGTTACAACAGGTTTGAATCTTTGAGCACTGAAGTGGAATGTTACAAATGTAACAATTTTGGACACGTGGCCAAGGATTGCAGAATGACAGTCCCTCCTAAAGAACCTCAACAGAATAACAACAGTCACAAACAAGAACCTCAGAAAATGACATGGATAAGAAAGTAAGATCAGTATAACAATGAAGAATGCATAGTCGCTCTACAAGCTAAGTTGAAGAAACATGGTTGGTATGTTGACAGTGGATGTTCAAAACACATGACAGGTGATAAAGACAAATTTGTTACATTACGAAAAGAAAAAAATGGATCAGTCTCTTTCGAAAATGATAATTCATCCAAAAGAATTGGAGAAGGAACAATCCGAATTGGGAACAAGAATGAAAAGGCACAAAATGTTCTATTGGTAGAAGATATGAAACATAATCTTCTAAGTGTGAGTCAAATGTGTGACCAAGGTAATAAACTTACTTTCGATTCAGAAAAGTGTGAGATAAGAAAAGAAGGTCCAAGGAAATTGGTCGGTACAGTTGCAAGAACTTCAAACAACATATATGTGTTTAGTGAAATTGGAAATGAAAAGTGTTGTCTAGGAAAGGAAGATGAAAGTTGGCTATGGCATAGAAGAATGGGTCACATGCATTTTGATAACCTTGTCAAAGTCAGCAAAAGAGAATCAGTCAAAGAAATGCCCCAGATCACGAAACCAACCAACACTTTATGCAAGCATTGTCAACAAGGAAAGCAAACAAATAACAGGTTCAAATAAAAGGAATATTCAACAACAAGACCACTAGAAATTGTGCACACTGATCTAGTTGGACCAACTAGAACAAAGGGCTTAAAAGGTAAAAAACACTTTATGTTATTAGTTGATGATTATACTTTAAGTTAGAAGCTTTTGAAAAAATCAAGATCTACAAGGAAATGGTTGAAAATGAGATGGATTCAAGAATCAAATTTTTGAGATCTGATAATGGAGGAGAGTTCACTTAAAAGGAATTTATGGACTACTGTAGTAGTCATGGAATAAAAAGGCAATTCTCCATTGCTAGGACACCTCAATAGAAAGGAGTTGTTGAAAGAAAGAACATGACAATATAAGAAATGGCTTGAACAATGCTAATGGATTCCAAATTGATAGATATATTTTGGACATAGACAATGCATACATCCGTTCACATTCAAAACAGAGTAATGCTTAGAAACAACACTGATAAAAATCCCTATGAGCTATGGAAAGAAAAACCAACAAATGTGAAGCACTTCAAAGTTTTTGGAAGCAAATGCTACATCAAAAGAGAAGATGGTAGAATGGGAAAGTTTGACTCTTGTGTGGACAAATGAATACTTGTTGGTTACTCAAGTACAAGGAAAGCAAACAAATGTTACAATCTAAGATTGAACAAAGTTGTGGAAAGCATCAATGTAACAATTGATGAAACAGGCAGACCAACATCAAAGGAAGAAGAAATCAAATGAATTGAACAAATTTTCGAAGAAGAAAATGAAAAAGAAGTAGAAGAGGAAGATGAATATGAAGAGAATCCGACAGAAGAAGAAGAGAAAGTTCATAAAGTATCTCCAAAGACACCTAGAAAATGAGTACAGAAGAATCATCCTTTAGATCAGATTATTGGAAACAAAGATGCAGGAGTTGAGACTAGAAGAAAAATCCACTCACCAGAACAAACACACCTAGAACTCTTATCTACAATTGAACCAAACTGTTTTGAAGAAGCCAGCAAAGATGAATTTTGGAATAAGGCCATGGATGAAGAATTGGATCAAATAGAGAAAAATGACACTTGGGAATTGGTTCCAAGACCAAAGAATAAGAATGTGATCAACACAAAATGGGTTTTCAGGAATAAATTGAATGAAGATGGACATGTTACAAGGAACAAAGCTAGATTTCTATGTAAAGGATATGCATAGATTTAAGGAATCAACTTTGAAGAGACAATTGCCCTAGTTGCCAAAATGGAAGCAATCCGTTTACTTTTAGCTTATGCATGCTCCAAAAATGTTAAAGTATATCAGATGGATGTAAAATCATCTTTTCTGAATGGGGAACTTGAAGAAGAAGTCTACATTGAAAAACTAGAAGGATTTCAATTGTCAGAGAACACAGACTATGTATGTAAATTAAAGAAGGCCTTGTATGGTCTAAAATAGGCTCCTAGAGCATGGTACTCTAAACTGGATAAGTATTTGCAGCAGGCATGGTTCAGAAAAGGAAGTGCAGACAACAACCTCTACATCAAGGTAAGTCAAGGTAATATTTTATTAATTGAAGTTTATGTTGATGATATTATTTTTGGTAGTGATGATGACAGGTTAAGCCATAAATTTGCAAAAGACATGCATAATGAATTTGAAATGTGATTACTTGGAGAACTATCCTTCTTTCCGGGACTTCAAATACGTCAAAGAAACCAAGGAATTTTTATTTCTCAAACCAAGTATATTAGAGAAATGCTAAAGAGGTTCGGAATGGAAGATTGAAAACCATTTATCACTCCCATGCAAACCAGTTGTAAGTTGAGAAAAGATGATGATTTGAAGTCTACAGATCAGAGGAAATACAAGTCAATGATTGGCAACCTACTATATGTGACAATATCCAGACCAGATGTAATGCAAGCAGTTGGACAGGTGACACAATTTCAAGAAACACCAAAGGAATCACATGTATTAGCAGTAAAGAGGATTTTCAGATATTTCAAAGGAACATAAGAGTTTGGATTATTGTTATCGGACTAATCGGTAGGTGTGGACACTAACTGATCTCCCTAGATCCACCTGGATCTAGAACAAAACATGATAGGACATGACTCTTTCTCTAGGTTTTAACCATTAAATTAAATAGGAGGCAAGAACAAATAACATACATTATTGTCGCTTCCTATGGTCTTTGTTGCTCCTGCTTCGCTCCAGTGCTCTCGTGTAGCCAAGACTAAGACAACAAAAACCAACCAAAGTGAAGATAACACAATATATTCAACAGTTAACCTATGTGTATGATCAAGGAATTACACAATAAAGTGGAAATAACTTTATGGGAAAGGGACATGCCATTGTATCATATTAATGGAAAGTAAATATTACAACCTGAGCCGTGATGTTGCAAACTTCCTTTCAATGGCTCTTGGCTCCGACACACACACTTTCTCAATCCTTGCATGAAGAAGATCAAATCCTCTTGATAGACTTGTTAGAGTCTCCAAGCTGTTGTTTAATGCTGAGTCCTTCACACAATTCTTTCACCAATTCTCCAATGAATCTTGCTTAACCTTTTCCATGAGAATTCTCTCAATATATAGGAGAGAATGAATTAGTTACTTGGATAAGAATGATCCCAACATATCAGGGAATCCAGTACTAGGATAACCATTCGAATGCCAACCCATCCTTCTAGAAGATTCTCTTCTAGAAGCATCAATAATTCATCTTTTTCCTTGCTTTAGGAAGAGTTCGCACCCTAGCAGTTCAACACAGTGAGATATGTTCGCACCCTAGCTTAAGGAAGTGCAAGAATGGGTCATTCTCACAGGAAAATGTATTAGCAGCCTGTGAACCTTCTTCAAAAGTGCGTTTTCTGGGAAGAGATGAAAGTAACTTTTCTCAGGAGAAAGTTCTTATGAAGAGCCTGAGTACACCATCACCAATACATCATCATGATGACCAAAATCATGGGTAACAGAATGCCCCCCAAAGTATGAGGTTGGAACCAGTGACAAATGAAATACTTTGTAAGTTGTATGTGTGTGTCGAGAACCAGGAGCACATCTAAATGGAAACCTGCAAACACCCAAGCATCTACAGAATATCATATATACCAATTCTGAGGTAGGCATTCCCATACTTAGATCACAGACTGATGACATTATAGACATGGGTCATGGCCACCAATCATACATTGTGGATCCATGCCATCAAAATATAGCATAGCCACCCAGAATACACTGTGGATCTATGCGAGAAATTTCAAATTAAGATGACATAGCCACGAGACATACACAATGGATCTATGTGTCACAAATTATACATACTCCATTGCAACCTGGATCACAAAGATGATATCTAGGGTCTTTAATCTCGTTGCCCAAAGTACGAATCTAACCATGTGATTACATGTGTTGAAGTCGAACATGGTAGAAACCACTTGATTACCGGTCATTGATGAAACCATTAACAAGTGCAAGGGAAATCACCATTGATGTCAATGACTCCCAAGGTACTCAAGTACAATCCATCGAGTGCGAAAAATGAGATGAAGTTGAACATCCGATGGAATCTTTCAATCAGGGGTCAATGATGTGAACCCACTGTCGAAAGCGAGGAAACTTGCCATTGAGGCATGCAAGCTCCAAGGTACCAAATAATTTCTAAGTATTGATTCCAGATAATGAGCTGAAGTCGATGGAACAAAACTCGTCACAGGAGGGCCTTGATGTATCCCCCATCAATGACACGAAATGAGTAACAGATTTTGAAGGTGAAATAGAGTATGATGTGAATTGGACTGGACACAGGGAAGGCCAACACAGAGAGAATGGATAACTGTAGATGGCCGACTCAAAATAGGTTTGAAATGGACTTCTCTTGAACATATGAATGACATGACCAATGATTTGGCAGCATTGAATCAAATACGATACAGGGAATGACCTTGTAATAAATCGAATGAGAGACAAATGGATTTCCCAAACTGGCTTCAAATGATGAATAGGGGGTGTCATGTTCAAGAGCGACACTTACTGCTAATCAATATGAAGATGAAAACATATCCCTTTCCCAAATTTTCCCCCACCATTTCTGGCGATTACCTCTTTATTTTTATGCAAGCTTGAGGAGGATAACATATGCTTGTTTATGTAAGCTCATCCTTTAGACAATTCCCTCGGAGTATTTTTAACGAACCCTAAGAAGGAGTGGTTCGGTCCCACTACGGGTCTGTCAATGTTTTTTTAATGATTCCAGAGATAGAAAACTCGAAGGTTTTTCATGATTATAGAGTCTGGAAAAACACTTAAAAGAGAACTCTCTCAGTTCCTTTTTCGTAAAATAGTCTGGATGAGACCGAAAAAGAGATAAATTATCGCTCACCAGACGCTTACTTCAAATACTTTATCGAGCGTGAAAATAGCAAGGCCACTCGGCTATCTTTTCATGTTTAGAGAGTCTGAAAAGAGCTTAAAGAGGACTCCAGGGGGGTTCCTTTTTCATATAACCTTGTTGAGCCCAAAAAAGTGATAAAAGTATTCTCAATCGCGTTCTCATATATTTTCGAGCACAAGAACAGACAAAGACCATGCTCGAGGTTTTTATATAAAATCCATAAAAAACAATAAAAAACACGCGATGACAAAGAACATCATGTCCGTATCCCTGTATTGGATCATCAAAGTTGTTATGACTGCAAAAGGTTCACTCAACATGCCATTAGGGATTAGGGTTTAATAGATATATAATCATAAAAAACCAAATGACATAGTAAAAGTAAATAAAAAGGAGTAAATACTCTTTTTACCACATCATTTTTACCTTTCCACTATTTGAGCTCCAAAAAACCCCTCTTTTACCCTCAGAGTTCGGCATCAGATTGCGCGAGCTAGGATCATCCATTCAGCGAGCTGTCAGCAACAGTAAGGTAGGCTCTTAGTCCTTAACACTTTCATGGTTTAAATTTTCAATTTCATTGGTTAAAAAATCATTTTTCATTTGATTTTCCAAGCCCTACTTGCGCGCTTCCATTCTCGCAGGCAGGCTTCATGGGACCTGCGAGAATGAGGCATTCTCGTAGGTGAGCTTAAGGACACCTGCGAGGTTCTCACATTGTGCACACAAGGCACCTGCGAGAACCGCAAAGCTCAAAAAAGTTTTTAAAATTTAGCCAATGAAAGAGAATGAATTCATGAAAATAGTTGCTAATCTTCTTTTTGTGTTCCTTATGCAGATAATTGGCCATCAACATGGTGCTTGAATGGCGCGAAAGGGAACGTGAAGAAGACAATGCAATGGCCAAAAACCATCCACCTAATATTGCTTATTTGAGAGACTGTGGACTCCTGAAGTACTTTTGAATCCCGGGCATGAGGGCCCAAGTCAGACTATTAGAGTTCCTGGTGCGTATGTGGGACCCTGATCAACATGTATTTCATGTGGGGGTCCACACACTGTCCTTAGACATTGAGGACATTTAATTTTTGACTGGATTTTCATGGCAAGGGTACTATATGAGCCTGACTGGTAGCAGAGGTGGTGGGCTACAGATGAGTGAGTATTTTCGTTTACATTGCGTTCCCGAGGCTGAGAGAAAGAAAGGAAAAGTGGCTATTTGGGGGGTACGATATTTGACCCTCCGTACTATCCTATTCACCATAGCTCGGATGGTTGGGAGCTCTACTCCTCACATGGCGTTACAGAGTTACTTCCAGTATGCTATTGAGTGTACTAAGCTTCGAGTGTTCAACTGGGCAGATGCTATGCTTTGCAGTATAAAAAAGTAGTTGACCAAATGCAAATGTGGCAACCTGAAGAAATTTGGGTATGGATCTTTGTTGGTGTCCTTCTTCCTTGAGAGGGTCCCATTACTGAGGTTGCAGGTTGAGTGGAATATATCGGCTCCTAGGGATCCAAGGATGATGAGATGGTGTCAGCTTATGTCCCGACACGTAGCAGGACCGATCATCAAGTATGATGATACTTTCTTTGACTGGCTTCAACCACAGTTGTTGATGGTTGATGACTATGCTTATGCCATCTTGGATTTTCGAGGAGATATGGATTTAGTACTACCAGAGGATGGTCAGTGGGGGGACCTTGGTAAGAAGTGCACACATTTTTCTTTTTAAATGTTTTTGTGAATTTTTATCATATTCAAATGCTTTTGTTTTATATGTTCGTCCAAAGACTAATACAAAATCGTTTGTTGATAACACAGATGTTGGACCTTACAAACCTCCTGACACTTTTCCCATCCAACGGCGAGGAGAGGTAGTGGAAGCACTACAATATGCTGAGGATTATCTGGTGGTGGAACAAAATCTAGAGGGCTTGACCACAAATATTTTAGACATGACTCTGGAAGAGGTTCCACGATGTGATCAGCGTCATACTGTAGGAGTATCAGCATCCATGAGTCGACTGCTCCGTAGGGTTGCTAGGGAAATCGTGTGTTACCGTGAACGTCATCCATGATGTCACTTTGTAGAAGCTATGAGCTTCAGATTTTGACATTTTGGTCTTCGGACAAACTTTTTGTAAAAACTCTTTTGATCGTTATATATATACAAACGACTTCTACCAGTTTACTTTATATTGTGTGAATTTTGGTGTGTTTGATTTATAAATGATTCAAATGTCTGTCCAATACATAATTAGCCAATGCATCTGTTAATGTATTTAGACATCTAGGAATATGTTGATATTCAATGTGAACAAAATAATGTTCCAAGAGGCGAATTCGCAAATATACCCTTAACAAAGTAGGACTTCGAATAGAGTAGATATTACTTAAATGTAGTACTACAAGTTGCGAATCAAGTCGCACAACCAAATGATGAATTCCAAGCAAGATAGAATCAACCAATAATTAAATAACGACACTATACTCTGCAATGTTGTTGGTCGCACTACTGAGGCACACGCCTCGTAAAGAGACAAGTTCGTTTGTAGGGGCGTAAATTGCCCACGCAGTGGAAGCAAGGTTTTTGAGTACTACGGCTAGCGCCATCAACAAAGCAAATATAGGGTAGCGAAGACTCCAACATCTAGAAATCAAACACAACGTCACATAAGGGTAGAGACTAGATAGCGACAAAAAACAAACTATAGTAACACACAAAGAGTATGATACAATACAAATACAAGTACTTGTGCAAAGATGATTTTATGCATAGTACTTCTTCAAGTACAACCCATTCCTGGGTTCACTCAAAGGGATACCATCATAATCTACCAAATCCTAAGCTCCTTTTTCCAAAACTTGTAGAACAATATAAGGACCACACCACATGGGTTTGAATTTCCCAGCTCCTAACATATCTCAATCTTGTTCATATAGAAGAACAAGATCACCTTCGGAAAAAACATGAGGCTTGACATGATTGTCATATTGGGCCTTGACATATTTCTTCTGAGCTTCTATGACTAGGGTGGCATCACGTCGAGTTTCATCTAATCGCATAAGATATAATAGGCGTTCTTCCTCAACAGAAGTGTTGGGTAGGAGTTCAACAACTAGTTTTAAGGACAGTATCTCACATTCTATAGGGAGAATGGATTCCACACCATAGACTAACCGAAAATGGGTAAACCCAGTAGAAAATTTGACGGATGTCCGAAACGCCCACAATGCTGAAAACAACATTGTGTGCCAACTTGTTTTATGAATCCCTATCATTCATCAGAGCATAGTTATGAGAACTTTGTTGATCACTTCGACTTGTCCATTAGCTTGTGGATAATAGGGCGTTGAGTTATCATGGCGAATACCCAGCTTTTTAGTAAGTTCAGACATCATAAAATTCCTAAAGTGGCTACCGTGATCAGTGAAGATAGCTTAGGGAACACCAAAACGAGCTATGACGTGATTAAAAAGAAATAATGATGCGGTCTTTCCAGTATTGTCAAATGTTGGCATCGCCTCGGCCCATTTCATAAAGTAATCAATGACTACAATGATGTAACCATGCCCCCCGACCGAGTGAGGGTGACATGTCATGAAATCGATGCACCATTTTGCAAAAGGACCAACTGAGACCACAGGGTGAAGAGGAGTAGGATGTGACCAAATTTTTTGATTGTAGGTCTGGCAGGCATGGCATTTCTGAACGGAAATAATGTAGTCATTAAACAAAGAAGGCCAAAAATATCCTGCACGTAAGATCTTCTGGGCAGTAGCATACCCAGACATATGACCACCACATGCTCCGAAATGGCAGTCATTCAGAGCTATCTCGTCTTCGTCAAACGTTAGACAACATCGAAAAACAGAGTCAATCCCCTGACGATAAAGAGTATCCCCGAGGATAATGTATTGATGAACTTTATATCATATGCAACGTCGTTCAGTACTAGACAAAGTAGGCCGAAAAGTCTAGGTTTGGAGATAGATAATGATATCCCAATACCAAAGATCATCAATGCTAATAAGGAAATAAGTTTCATCAGGTAATGAATCAATTGCTACATTTTTCGTTGCAGAATGGGGAAAATCGCATATCAACTCAGCAAAAACTAAAGACTTCTTAGACTTGGCGGGGTTGAATTCCATGTCAAACTCCTGGAGTATCACAATCCATTTGGAGTATTTGCACCCTAGAAATTGACGTGTCAAAATGTGTTGCATAGGGTTGCAATGAGAAATCATTGTAGTTTTGTGTGAGAGGATATAGTACTAGAAGCGTTGGACGGCTTGAACGACAGCCAAGGCTAGTTTTTCGACATGTTGATACTTGATTTCAGTCGGCGTGAGACTTCGAATCAAGTAGTAAATAACATGTTCGTCGTGAGCATCATCCTCTTGGACGAGAACCATGCCAATGGTGTAATCCGAGGCAGCAAGGTAAAGGAAATAATCGCTACTGTAATCGAGGGGGGAAGAGAAGTGGAGCTCGCGTTAAGGACAACTTCAAAGCTTCAAAAGCATTGTTGGCAATGGTGTCCCAGACGAACTCTGAATCTTTATTTAATAGCCACGTAAATCCACGAGTTATCTTGGCGTAATTTGGGATAAAACGACGAAGAAAGTTTGCTTTCCCCTACAAACTTTGCAACTGGCGAAGTGTAGAAGGAGGAGGGAGATTAAGGATCACCTCAACCTTCAAAGGATCCACCCGAATCCCGTGACACAAAACAATAAAACTGAGAAGACGGTTGGATTCTATGCAAAAAACGCACTTAAGAGGATTTAAACGTATACAATAGAACCAACAGTGAACAAAAATGGCTTGGAGGTGGGTTGGGTGATCGACTCTGCGCATAGAATGAGCAGGTAAATCGTCCAAATATGGTTGAACGATATGTTTGATATCATGAAAAGCATAAGACATAGCACGTTGAAAAGTTGCGCCAGCATTCTTAAGACCGAAAGGAAGTTTCTGGTAAGCAAAAGTACCCCAAGGACAAATAAAAGTAGTCTTATGTTGATCCTCGAGAATGATGTTAATTTGATTATAGCCGAAGAAACCATCCATGAGAGAGAATATTTCACTTCCGGTGCAGTCATCGACAATCTGATCGCCGAAAGGGGTAGGAAAGTTGTCTTTTGGACAAGCTTTATTGATATCCCTATAATCAACACACACATGAATCGTACCTTGTTTTTTGTCAATCGGGACAAGATTGGAAACCCAGTCTGTGAGAGCCACCGGATAAATAAAGCTGGCTTTTAGAAGTTTATCGACTTCGAGCTTTATAGCAGCCTCTTTACATGGGTGAACTGGATGAAGGCATTTCCAGACGAGTTTAGCGTCATGATATGTCTTAATTTCATGGATCACAATCTCAGGGTCGATACTTAACATTTCTTCATAGCTCCAGGTGAATATGTCACAAAACTCTTTGAACAGGGACGTATAGGTGACTATTTCATTAGGGGAACACAAAGCTCCAATATGGAAATTTTCGACGATTCCAAGTTTTATGGATATGTCAATGGGAATCATGGGCGAGATATTACTTAAGTTCCCTTTGGAAAACACATCACATACAGACTCAGGAACAATCGAAATGACGACAACGGTCGACGGGATCGAAATCCATTGGTAGTTCTCAAGAGTATGCTGCTCCAGAAAGAGGATGGAACGATGATGCCCATTGTCCCAAGGAGTGTCCTCCATGACGGACATGATCATCTCGTCAGTGGGAAAAATAACACGAAAAGGATCGGGAGAAAACTCATCAAGAGAGGGTGTAGAAGGTGTTGCTGATTGAATGGCCTGATAGGCAGATTCAACCGGACTTAACGACATTATGTCGCCGGAACGAATATGATCTCCCAGGTCAGGGACTATCCAAGGGTCATGAGATGTAGGAATTTCATGAGGTAAAGTGGAGATCATGTTGATAGAAGCAACAAATGAGTGTGGAACATTGGGCGGTGGAATGGGGAAAGTACCCATTAACGAGGAGTCCTTTAGAAGGCCTACACCGACGTTCTCATAACCTAGTGGGGTTTTAGCAATAAACGATACATTGCCAGTATGGGTATTAGAATTGAAGAAGGCAAGTTGATCAACGATAAAAACCTTTCCTTGATGAGGGAAACGTACTACATGGAAAAGTGTCGACACAATAGCGCGCATGGAATCGATTCAGCTATGGCCATGCAAAATATTATAATCAAGGGGAGCGTTAAAAAATTCCACTTCGACTTGAACCGTCTTACCTTCTAAAGTGATGGGCAATGAAGGAAGAACACCGTAGGGCTTAAAACTAGAGCCATTGAAGGATTTAAGAGTGTTTTGGGATTCATTCAAAGAAGGAGAGCCAATGGATTTCCAACAAGCAAGATACATAACACAAGTCGAGGCACCTCGTCAATAACAGTTCGACAAATATTTTTTTCGGAAGACAACCACTTGGATTTGGAACGCAAGTTGAGGGGGTAACCTTGGAATGTGATCTTCCAAGTCAAAGAATATCAAATTCGTATTCGTTGGGTCAATTCCACCAATATATTTCAACAGTGCCTTCCATTGTTCAGGACAAGTTTGAAGGACTTCAAGGGCTGACATCACAGAAGGTGCCTGAGCCAGATCTTTAGCAATGCTGTAGTTCTGGGCAACATGAGCATGAGGATTGAAAGTCGATTTTCAAACGACACCTTTTGGAGGGGGTCGCAGAACTGTGTCGAGGATCGGTCGTTTGAGATGAAGAGGATCATTAGTAGGTAGAGCTGTTGGAGAGGGTTGTACCAAAGAAGGGGGTAAATCGTCAACCTTCTCCTTAGATGGAGAATAATATTTGGCTCAAGTCATGAGTACAATGTTATTTTGTGTAGAATCACCAGTACACATCAAAACATATGATGTAGTAGAAGATGAAGGTTGGTCATGGATGACCAACTGAGCCTGCTGTTGAGACGGGAAGGGTTGGGACAAGACAGCCAGTGCAGGTGGTTTTGGAGCTCCTTGAAGGAACTTGGTGACTTTGGCATGTCATGGACAATCCTTTGTGTAGTGATCATCACCACAGATAAGGAAAGGGTATCAGGGTTTGCGCTTATCCCGATCATCAACAGGGGTAGTTTTGGTTTGCTCTGCTTGAGAATTATTTTTTCCCTCCTTATTCTTGCCTCTCCCCTTTTTAGACTTGTTTTCACCGGCTAGGGTAGATTGGGCAGCATTTACCTCAGAAGTCTTGCCAATGGGAGTGGCAGGAGATGGAGCATTTTGAACATTAGAAGAAGTAGACTTAGGGTTTTTTCTTGAAGTGGAAAGTGATTGAGCTTGTGCAGTACCAATCACACCGTCAGCTGCATGCGAGGCAGCGAGAGTAGTTGAAGTGCTGGAAGTATTAGGATGAGGTAATTCAGGTAGTAGATCGTAAAGCGTTCCCATTTGTGAATAAACGAGGCCAAGATACTGAGCACGAATTATAGCTTGCTCTTCTGTAACTACGCCACCCATGGAAATGTCCTTACCGATTTCGTTCACAAATGATTTTGTAAACCATTCTACCAGTAACTAATCGGGGATCTCAATTTTAATGAGACGTCGTCTCCTTCGCCACTCATGGATGTGATCAGATATATGAGTGCCTTTAGTCTGTTTGAAGGAAGTCAAAATTTCAGTGCCCATGTCATAACATATCAGTAACTGGTAATGTGTAAGGAAAGCCATAGCTAGGGTGTTGAAGTCAGAGAAGAAACCTCGTGGCAATTCAATATACCACTTCACAGCAGAACCGGTAAGGGTTCGTTGAAAAAGACGTAAACGAATAGAGTCATCCATCAACGAGTTGGATGAACACCATAGGTGAAAAGTCATAACATGATTGTTTGGGTCCTCTCCCACTTTTCCATCGAATTTAGGAATGTCCGATGGAAGCTTGGCTGGGATAACATGCCATTGGGGAGAGTGATGAATAGGATCATTTAAAATCCTTGACAAATCCGGAAGATCCAAAGTGGCAAGAAAGGGTAACTGTCGATTCACCTACGGGTATTGGTGGCTTTGGGGAGGAAGCCCTGCCGGCAAACCAGTAGGACCATACGTAGTCTGCATATAATGTGAAGACCTAGGCATATTCAGTGGTAGTTGGACAAGATAGTAACTCATCGGATTATACCTTAGAATAGAGGCTTGAGTTTGAGCATTTTCCCCCCAAATGGGATTGAACGAACCTGGATATGGTTGGCCCATGATAGGGGGTGTTATGGACGTAGCTGGAAACTGCTGCCCCCCAGTCGATTGAGGAGGATTATGGATCAACTAATTCCAATACTAGGCCAAGGAAGGAGGTATGTTCTGCCCATAAGGCAGGGTTTCCCCTCCCATTGAAGGTGGTGTACCAATTAAAGGTAATGTTCCAATTGGCAATTTCCAACCAAGAGGCGGTTGAGTTATACTTCCTTGATGAGACTGGCCACCAACCGGAAATTGATAAGTTGGAGTAAATGACAAAATAGCACTACTAGGATTAGGATTGCTAGTAGAAGATGAAGAAAGTCCTCCATAAGGAAATTGAGGGAGTGTTGGGACAAAACCGGGAAGAAAGTGCCCAGAAGAAGAAGGACCACTAGGAGAAGTGGATGGTGTTTGCGCAGGAGTAGAAGTGGAAGCATTCAATGCACGGTATCCAGGTGGTAGTGTCAGATTGACATTGGGCATCCGCGGTGTGTTGATAGGAGCAAGACTAACCGCAGGAAATCCGGTTGGAACACTCGTAGTAGTTGCAAGATGGGCCATTTCGATAGGTACGGTAAAGTGATAAGTGGTAGTCACCGGTGCTATCTCTGTATCAGATATTTCAGAAATCATAGGGGGGTTGATCTCAGAAATCACAGGTGAACCTAGACCAAAAAGGTCTCGCCGAAAAACACTTGTAGAACAAAAATGATCTTGGCCTTCTATACCGAGAAAGGGTCCAGTCAGAGATCCGGAATACACAACAATTAAGTATTTGGAAGAGTCTGCTCGCATAAAATGTCTCTTAGAATCGGGGTTAAGTTGAAAGTCCTCTCGAGTATTTGTAATTTGAAAACGTTCTAGAGAGTCAGTGCATTCCACTTG
Organism: Picea engelmannii; assembly: GCA_009831015.1. Taxonomy (NCBI): domain Eukaryota; kingdom Viridiplantae; phylum Streptophyta; class Pinopsida; order Pinales; family Pinaceae; genus Picea; species Picea engelmannii. The sequence continues at coordinate 392,362 of ML782029.1, forward strand.
TGGGGTGGTGACAACTGGGACTTCACTCTGCCGAGGAGAGCCTCCAGGTGTGCTTGTGGGCAAGGGTTGAGAACCTTCCAGATGCTCTGGAGATAAACCCTGCATTCTACATGAATGACGTGGAGGAGCTATTGTAAATGAGTGACAAAATTCGTGAAGAAAATCCTATGGTCAACTTCGAGAAACAGACAACATGCGCTAGTAAACAAAATCTAGGAAGCAACACCAAACAAATAGGACCTTCTAATTTTGAAGCCACTAGTTGGTGATGAAATCCAACATCACAACAACGAGACGAGAAGGGGTGGGGCTAGGGTGGAAAAGTTATGCTGACGACCTGCTTAACAGACTTACACCCTGGTGCAAGCTCCCACACATAATCGTGGATATACCCTCCAAGTAGCCCGAGTGAGTTTGGTCAACGTCAATTCCAGGTACCATGAATACTTTCCCCTCCACAGTTACCTCAGGTAAGAACCTAGAAAGATAGGCCACTAAGGTCGCCACCAACAACAATAAAGCCTGGGGGGACAGTCGACAGTTCGATCCACACGCAAGGGCAGGGTATCTAGCCCGAAATCAACTCAAAAGGCTTCCACTCATCATTGTGAGTATACCTCCGAGTGATCCCCGTAATACGTGCAATCTCTACACTGATATCAACAAAGCAGGGTGAGTAACTCTACCAATATCAATGCGACCTAGTTGTTGCACCCTTTTCGTCACCTTGGTGAGAAAATAAGAGGTGCTTACATGCCCAGTTGGGTCCTGCTGAGCATGACAGCTGTAGAGGAAAGAGTTAGAGAAAGAAAAACAAAACTATAAGCAAGAATTAAACTAATACAAAAGAAAATCATAAGCATAGGGACATAGAGATAACAAACACAAAAAGACCCATGTCACCAATGTTTTTAGGCTGATCTATTGATGAAATCAAAGCACCAAGAAGAAAGGGGACTATGAATCCCTTCTTCCTCCAAGGGAAGGCTCTTGGACCCTCACAAGCTTGCTCTCCTTACAACAAGAAAAATGAAAATGGTGGTGAAAGAACTCCTTGCAAATCCACTCAATGGAGAGGTGGATTGCTCAACAAAATGGTGCCAATGTGCTCTTGTCAAGGATGGAGTCCTTAAAACAATATAGGCAACATAAAATTACATAAAATTCCTTGAGAAAATGAGGCGCATTCATGGCTTTTTATAGCATTTCTTTGGGCTTTTGTGTAACTACCTTGTAGTGTGAAAAGAGGCCATTTAGGGCATTATTAGGTCTTTGACCAGCCTAGCATTCAGATTCAGCTCATATTTGAGGGTCAAATCGGCTTGGGAGCTGATCCATAAGTGGTTGGGAGGCCGACCACTTCAATAAATGCATCGTTTAGCAGGTGCGCGGCTTTTTACGCCAACACCCGCGCATCGTTGATCTAAAAATGAAGAAGACTTGAAAAACTTGAATAATTATTGCAAGTGAAATGTCATGTGTTTAAAGCAAATGGATCAGTTTGCAGCACATAAATTAAGTATTACTTATGCAAAATACACATAGACAACAACATAAATATTGAACAATAGACATAAAACACAACAATTGATAAAGGAATTCACCCCTCTTATGGGCTACATCTCCTGGTCCAACTTCCAATGGATCATTATTATTAATTGCTCAAAACGTGCTCAAAAACATGTCTTACAATGCTCAAACTGACAAACTAACTGCTCCAATGGCTTCCCAGCATCCCAAAA
>ML782029.1:406331-420612 GCA_009831015.1 Picea engelmannii
AGACTCCAAGTTCAGCAAGCGCTGCTCCATTGGAGCAGTGTCAGGTAATAGCTCAATTGCGGTGCGTAAGGTGGGAATTTCGCACTCGATGGGAAGAGTTGCCTCGACCCCATGGACTAAATGGAATGGTGTGAAACCAGTAGTGGTTTTTACCGCCGTTCGATAAGCCCATGGCATGGAAAATAACATGTGATGCCAATTGGTTTTATGTTTATTAACTATGCGCTGTAACATGGTCTTGAGGACTTTGTTAACTGCCTCGACCTGTCCGTTTGACTGAGGGTAATATGGTGAGGAAAACTCGTGAGAGAAGCCTAACCGAGATGAGAGTTCGACGAAGATCTCATTCTCGAAGTGTTTCCCATGGTTGGAAATGAGTTGGAGTGGTACTCCAAAATGGGATATGACATGGTTAAAGAAAAAACGTGCTGCAGTGTCAGCGGTGTTATTGAAAGTGGGCATAGCTTCAGCCCATTTGGGGAAGTAATCAACGATGACAACAATGTATTTGTGACCATTGCTGGAGGGAGGATTACAAGTCATAAAGTCGATGCCCCATTTACAAAAAGGGTCGGCAGTAATGACAGGGTGAAGAAGAGCGGGGAGGGGGGGCTCGGGCTTTGTTGGCATAGAGCTGACATTGCTCACATCATTTCACAGCATGAATGAAATCATGAAACAGGGTAGGCCAAAAGTAACTGGCTCAGATAATCTTTTGAGCAGTGGATATACCCGAAAGATGGCCCCCACATGCGCCGCTGTGGCAGTCGTTTAAGACTCTGTCGGCCTCATCAATAGTTAGGCAACGACGAAGAATGGTGTCAACGCCCCGCCTGTATAGGATGTCGCCGATGAGGAGATAGCGGGGGGCCTGATGGCGAATACATCGTCGATCATCTCGTGAAAGGTGGTTACCGAACTTTTGAGTTCGTAGGTAGACGAGGAGGTCTCCATACCACAGATCATCCGACGTAATGTAAACGAGATGTTCGTCGGGAAAGTCGGTATTGACGGGGGTGCTGGTGGTGTCAGAGGGGAGGGCCATGACAAGTTCATTGAGAATGAGGGCCTTCTTACTCTTAGGTGTTGAGAACTCGAGGTCGTACTCTTGAAGGATAATGATCCATCGAGCAAATTTTCCATTAACTTGGCGACGACTGAGCAAGTACTACATAGGGTTGGAATCTGTGACGACGTTGGTGGTGCGAAGCAAAATGTAATGGCACAGTTTTTGGACTGCAAGGACAAATGCCAGAGCAAGTTTCTCTTCGTGTTTATACTTCAAGGGTGGTCCTGAGAGGTTCTTACTAACATAGTAAATGACGTGTTCACGATTTTCATCTCCGAGCTAGATGAGGACGCCAGCTACTGATATAGCTGATGCTGATACGTAGAGGATGTAGTCACGATTATAGTCAGGTGCACTAATTAAAGGTGCATTTGAAAGTGTTGTTTTAAGATCCTCAAATGACTATTGGGCATAGTCGTCCTAGTGAAAAAGGATGTCGTGACATAGTAAGCGGAGGAAACCGTGTGCGCGTATGGTGTAATTGGGAACAAAGCATCGAAGAAAGTTAGCTTTTCCCTATAGACTCTGAATTTGTCTTAAATTTCGGGGCAATGGAATTTCGGTGATAGCTTTGACTTTGAGGGGGTCCACGGTAATACCTCTTTGGGAAACAATAAACCCGAGGAGGTGCCCTACGGTGATGCATAACACACACTTGAGAAGATTCAAGCGGAGTTTGTATTGGAGACACCGTTGAAAGATGATTCGTAAATCATCGAGGTGCTGGGTGCGTTTCTTGGATCGAGCTGCGAGGTCGTCCAAGTAGGCGAGGATGATTTCAGCCAGATCGTGAAAGATGTATGTCATCGCCTGCTGGAAAGTTGCACCGACGTTTTTTAAGCTGAAAGGCATGACACGATATGAAAAAGTACCCCACGGGGTAATGAATGCGGTTTTATACTGATCGACTGGGTGGATTTGAATTTGGTTATATCCAGAGAATCCATCCATAAAGGAGAGAGCCTCGTGGCCGGCGCAGTCGTCGATAATTTGATCGATGAAAGGAATTGGAAAGTTGTCTTTGGGACATGCGTTATTGAGATCGTGAAATTCTGTGCAAACGCAGATAGTGCCATGTTTTTTGTCGACAGGTACAGGGTTGGAAACCCATGAAGTGTAAGCGATGGGGTAAATAAACCTGGCTGTACATAATTTTTCAATTTCGGCTTTGATAGCCGCGACTTTTGATGGGTGTAGCGGTCGTTGTTTCTGGCGAACTGGTGTGATGTCAGGCCAGGTGTCGATGCGATGTTCGACAATAGAGGGATCGAGGCCAGGCATCTCCGTGTATGACTAGGAGAAAATATCCCTATATTCCTGGAAGAGGGCTTTATATGCGGCAATTTCCTGAGGAGTGCAAGCAGCTCCAATGAAAATTTCTTCGACGATGCCATTTTTAATGGAAATGTTGATTTTTATGGTGGGGGAAATGTTGGCCATATTACCCTCTTCAAAAGCGTCGGGGGTAGGAATGGGATTGTGGAACCAATCTATAGGCCCTGACGGGATAAAATCTTTGGTTTCGACTGTGTAAATGGGGTTTTGGTTAGGAGGCATGAGGGTTTCCCGTGGAAAGAAGAGTGAACAGTGATGTAGTGCATCCCAGGGAGAGTCTGGGTGGTGTAGCTCTTCCATTATTTCCTCGTCGCATTGGAAACGGTGGGAATATAAAGGATCGTGAGGAGTGATCTCGGTGTGGTTGCCCCCAGATGGAGAAGCAGAGGGATCAATGCTAGGAGATGGTGAGGGTTCACTTGACATAAACCATATATTGAAGTACTGAGGGGTACCCGTGGTGGTTAGGTGGAGAGTGTCTATAGGGGAATGAGTAGGAGAATTGGGCAGGTTGTGGGGTAAATCCTCAGAAATTTCATTTAAGAACCATGGAGGCGTTGGGAGTGCCTCGGGCTCAGGAGAAATGACATGAAGATCCTCAAGTGATGAGGTAATGTCAAGTATCGCCTCTGCGGGTTGGTGAAGCAGGGAAAATTGATGTTGTCTGTATTCAAGGATCATAGGACACTGGTATGTAAAATGAGCTAATGAATCACAGAGAGAGCAAGGGCATCTCATACGTTCATTGACTAAAGTGGTGACATAGCGAATGTCAGTGATACTTGAAGAGGACGTAGAAGGGTGTGGGTTGTTCTGGAAGTTCTGGCGTACAACCGCTAATGTCTACCGAAAGCGTGGCAGTGCTGGGCAATGATGGGTGCAATGGCCATACTCTGAACATATAGCACAAGAATATTTGGTCCTCAACCATTTACTAATGGAAGGGTTGGTGGTAGTAGTGGGACTAGCAGTAGTGATGGGTGTTGTGGGAGTTTGATTGGGGGAAATCAAATTCCGTAATTCAGGTAGTGATGGACAGTTGTTGGTTTGGTGGCCCTCTTTTTCACATAGTGTGCAAGGTGGTGGGATGCATGGAGGAAGTGGAGTGGTAGGCTCCTTCTTCTTCCTCCTGTCCCCAGCTGTAGCAGGGGGGTTAGTGAGTATGGGGGTAGTGGGGGTAAGGACGGGAATTGTCATGGGGATTCCTTCCTGTGGGGGAAGGGATGGTCGAGTGACCATCTATGGTGGGTGTAAGTACCAAACTGGGATTGCTAACACCATATTGGGTAGTGTGAATGTGGCAGCTACCTGAAAAGCTTCGATACCTGGTGGAGGGTAAAAGAAGGGAATTTGGGTGAGGGGTTGGGGAATTGTCTCCCAAACGGGACTATGCCCTTGAGGAGATGTGGATTCGTGGACTGTTGGGGTCGACGAGTGTGTAGGAGGCTCCGACGGGAGTGGTTCTGCGACTATTGGGATGTCAGGAATGACTGAAGCCTCCTGAGGAGGACGAGCATACTTTGTGTGAGTTCCGTTAGATGATATGAGGCATACTTGATTAGAAGTATGAAGGAGTGGTGGTGCTCCATGGTACGTCCCTAACAAGGATGGATCTTTGAAAATCCCAGGACCCATCTCGACGAGTGGATAGGCGTCTTGGTTGGTGTGGATGAGAGGAAGAATGTTATCGAGGTTGGCAGATGGGTTAGGCTTATAATGTGAGACTTGATCGATGGTCACGATCTTCCCATTATGGGGGAACATCATTGTTTGAAAGACGAAAGATTCCACTGCCTTCATAGCGTACATGTAGCTACGACCAAACATGATATTATAGTCGAGCGGGGCATCGATAACTTTGATGTCGATGAGAATAGTCTTGCCCTCGAGTTCAACGGGGACATTTTGAAAGAGCCCTTCAGGAGAAGATGGTCATCCATCATAAGATCGTAATGTGATGGCAGAGGGTATGAGTTCTGGGGAACCAATTTTCTGCCATACTGTTTTGGACATAATGCACGTAGATGCACCTTCATCGATGATACATCGGTGAACCGTGATGTTCCGTATTTTTACGGGTATTTGAAAAGTGATCAAGGTGGGAAGACGAGGTTCTCCGCTGTCAAGATCAAAGGTGATGAATCGAGTATCGGCAGGGTCGACTTCCCCCAAGGCGGAAAGTAGTGATTTCCGCTGTGCAGGACAAGTCTGGAGGACTTCCAACACTGAAATGGCAGCCAGGGATTGTGCTAAGTCGTCTACCAAACTATAGTTGTGAGCTGCCCTAGCCTATGGGTTGTGGACATTCCTGCGTAAGGGGATGTGAGGGATGCATAGTGGTGGTTCAGCAGAGGGGTGAGGGATCACCAACGGGGGGCCCCGTTGGTGTAGGGTTTGTCTCTGGAGAGATGGGAGTAGACTCAACGGGGGCATGATACTGACGATTACGTGTTTGCAGAAGGATTTCTTCCTCACTGGTGAGGAGAATTGTACTCTCTGCTGGATTGTTGGGGTTGTGGTATTGGCCCACCTGAGGTGGGGGGTGTTGTGTATCATGTTGGGTGTTTATCACACCTTGATGTGGAATAGGATTTTGTAGCACGGTGGGAGGGGGTTGTTGCACGTATTGTTGTGGTGCCTGCTGAGGGGTAGGTTGTGCGGGAGGATGGGGAAGAGCACCTGAGTCTTTCAACCATTTGAAATCAACGATCTGGGGGCAATGATGAGTGTAATGGCTGAAATCACCACAAAGGGCACAAGGGAAGATGGTTTTAACATTATTTCTCCCTTGGCATTTGTTATTATTTCCCCCTGGGGGGTTTTGGTTCCCTTGGTTCTGGTTGCCTCCAGTGGGTTGGTGCTGTGGGGGTTGATTCCCGCCTTGACCTGGGTTATTGTTATTCCTATTTCATCCTTTCTTCTTGGCATTGTTCGATGGATGATTTGGATTGGCTGTATTCAACTGTTCAAAACTTTGGTATTGTTGAGAAACAAAAGGTTGAACGAAATTTACCCCCGCATGTGGATGTGGGGGAGCCATGGGTTGTGGAGGACCTGGAAATGGGAAGTATGGATTTTGTGGTGGAACCGATCCATAAGGTACCTAGGAAGGTGTATTTCTTTCACTAGTACTTTAAGATGATGTTGAGGGAGTACCACTGTTTGTGGGAATAGGTGGATGTATGGGAGGTGTCGGTGGTGGTCCATTGATGGGTGGAGGTATAGCAACTGGGTATGGTTGTTGATAAGGGGGTGGGGGTTAATAAGAAGTGCCCCCATATGCCGGTGGGTATTGAGGTGTTCCATACATCGGTGGTGGTTGGGGTTGTGGACCATGGTGTGTGGTGGCACCTATTAGTCTGTCTGCTGAGTGAGACATCCCAGGTTTGTCTTGGCCAAATGGCACAGGTTTTGGAAGATCAGGAAGTACTGTGTATAAGTACCCTGACTGTGCATAGATGAGTTCATATTGTTGGGCCTTACTGATGGCTTCCTCTTCGGATTGAGAGAAGGTGGAAGTTACATCCTTTCCAAGGAGAGAGACAAGTGATCTAAGAAACCAATCAAGACATTGTTGCTTGGTGGTTTCTGCTTTGCACAAACTACGTCGCCTACGCCACTCATGAATATGGTCAACGATGTGTGTGGCTAAGGTTTGTTTGAAGTTAGACAGTAGTTCTAGACCATTTTCATGGCGGATAGGTAATTGGAAGAAGGTCAAGAACGCTTTGGCCAATGACTCAAAGGTCGCATGGGACCCTGATTTTTCTTCGACATACCATTTGGCTGATGGGCCAGTGAGTGTGCGTTGAAATAATCGTAGTCTGATGGAATCATCCATAATTATATTGGAAGAACACCATAGGTGAAAGGTCATGACATGGTTGGTGGGGTCATCCCCCGCCTTTCCTTCAAACTTTGGTATGTCTGAAGGAAGTTTTGTTGGCATTGCAGGCCATGTGGCGTCATGCAATATTAGATCATTGGTGAGTTTGGTGAGATCCGGTATGTTGATAGAGGCCAAATATGGCATTTGTAGTGGGGGGAGAGGTTTATATCCGACCATAGTGTGTTGTGAACCCGACCCTTGATGGGGACTAGGTGGGTTGGTGCTCCCTCCTTGAGAGGAAGTGGGTCCCCCGCTTCCGTGCAAAGGAGAACGAGTGAACGAATGACCTTGGGAAGTTGACCCAAGTAATGTAGAACCTAGCAAAGCTGATCCTAAGATAGTAGCACTCACAGAAGTGTGTGAAGGAGGTGCCAATGAGCGGGCATGACCAGGTACTCCCCCTAAGATAGGAGGGATATTGAGCAAGCGTCGTGAACGATGGGGGTTCTGTGGTTCCCCTATGATGTCAGACTAGCAGTGTGAATATGTGCAAAAAGTGGTAAGAGAAATATAAAAACAAGAGCCTTTGCGTTGAATGTTTACACAATATATATATCCAAATCAAACTGTAATCAGATGTGCATCATACATAAAATGAGGAAGAAACACATATATGTGGGTAAGTGGGTTTTGTCCGCGTGGGGGAACCAAAAGAAAGCAAATGCTCGTGTCCTAGAAGACGTAACGTCCTTCCTCTCAAATAGCACTAGACCTTCCAATAGTACTCAACAGTGGGGTCTGAAGTCACCAGAAGAGAAACTAGTGAAGGATGAAATAATTGGTTATAATGAGGGGTAGAGAGGGCATATCCCGAAAGAGATGGCGATATTTCCCAATAGCCACACAAAATCCAATCAAGGTGCAATTGCAGCCCACAATTGCCACCTGGGTAGATGTCCTAAAGTTGGTCACTAGGTACCTCGGTCAAAGTGCGACATTTAGATTTTTGGCCTAAGAAATGGGTCACGGGCTGGATCCTGTCCAAGAGGTGGGTGCCTCAAGGGGGGATGCACAGAACAACCGGACCTCAGCCTTCAACCCTTCATGGGTATCTCCCTGCCTTATGGTGATTGGAACACTTGACTTGGAGGATTTTAAGTTCCCTATTTGACAACCTCTATGTTTTGATAATGTGAGAACCAGATAACGGGGAGTTATTTGGATGCCTATCCCCGAAATCCTACCTAGACTAAAAAAAATTCTTTTGGCACCTCTTGTGGAGGAAAATTTAGTGAGTTTTTAGAAAGATTTTAGATGAAGTTGTGTTGTGAGGTTGGGGGTGAAAACCAACCTCGTCTGATTAAAAATGGGAGTGGATAGTCCTGTCAAGAAAAGATGGGGTATTTTCAGAATCCCTTTGGATGAAACTTACTCAGACCTGCATGTTTCAAGAAGAAGCTATGTGAGTGATGAGTGACTTTTGTGTGTGAGTGAAAGTGTGCCAATTTTTAGTTAATTAGATGCCACCTTACTGCATGTGGACTTCGCTTGGTCCTCACAAGAGTGTGATTACCTAATTAGCTAGATGTCTTTGGTATAACCTTGTGTAATTCAAAATCCCTAAGAAGCTAGCATGTGGACATGTGGGTCCGTTACTATCCTTTAACTCCCTATTGTGATGTAATATAGAAAAATCTTGAAACTATCATAGATTGAACATGTGGGCATGTGTGGGCCCGTTACAATATTAAGATATGTTTGAAAAATAAAACTAAGAGGGGTCCCAAGAAGGGTCGTTGTCCTCTCCTAAAGGTTTTAAACTTTGTTTTAAGGGAGATGAAATTGCTTTCAAAATCCTTTTCTGATTCTCAAGGTCGCTTGGATGCACGAGAGAAGAGCATACTAAGATATTGTAATTCAGTTTCTAGTCTCAATGTAAGTTTAGATGTGATTAAAATTGATGTTCACCTTAGATTGTAAGTCAAAACAAGCCATCCACGTGGAAAAAAGCAAATAAGGGAAATTGATTCTTATCCTCCTAAGTGCCTATGTGTGCTTGACTAACCCCTTTATATGATGAGGGGACTAAGTGTAGTGCAGTGTTTATAACATGCTTGACATCATTTTTAAGAAGGAAAATGGCCTTCCCCACATCCCAACAACTTACAATGTGAAATTTTGATCAAATGCATGACCCCTAATGCAGACAGAGGCGCACAGAGTGCAGGCACGTGAACAGAGATAGGTTCGAAAGCGCATGCGCACAGAGAATGGTTGTCAGTTAAGCGCATGCGCGCACGATGCGCATCTGTGGGGTAGAATACCCACGCACCTGTGATAAACGACCGAGACAAAAAATCTGGATGGATTTCTCTCAATTCTCCTCTGAATTGGATGGTTGGCAGGTCGGCCTAGGCCGGTTTGTGCACCTGCAAGTTAATCAAACTAAAAGAAGAGAAAAATAAACCCAAATGAGGTAGGAATTTGATACCTTTCCCCAGCGGAGTCACCAATCTATTGCACCCTTTTGTCACCTTGGTGAGAAAATAAGAGGTGCTTACATGCCCAGTTGGGTCCTGCTAAGCATGATAGCTGTAGAGGAAAGAGTTAGAGAAAGAAAAACAAAACTATAAGCAAGAATTAAACTAATACAAAAGAAAATCATAAGCATAGGGACATAGAGATAACAAACACAAAAAGACCCATGTCACCAATGTTTTTAGGCTAGTCTATTGATTAAATCAAAGCACCAAGAAGAAAGGGGACTATGAATCCCTTCTTCCTCCAAGGGAAGGTTCTTGGACCCTCACAAGCTTGCTCTCCTTACAACAAGAAAAATGAAAATGGTGGTGAAATAACTCCTTGCAAATCCACTCAATGGAGAGGTGGATTGCTCAATGAAATGGTGCCAATGTTCTCTTGTCAAGGATGGATTCCTTAAAACAATATAGGCAGCATAACATTACATGAAATTCCTTGAGAAAATGAGGTGCATTCATGGCTTTTTATAGCATTTCTTTGGGATTTTGTGTAACTACCTTGTGGTGTGAAAAGAGGCCATTTAGGGCATTATTAGGTCTTTGACCAGCCTACCATTCAGATTCAGCTCAGATTTTAGGGTCAAATCGGCTTGGGAGCTGATCCATAAGTGGTTGGCAGGTCGACCACTTCAATAAATGTGCCATTTAGCAGGTGCATGACTTTTTGTGCCAATAGACACGCATCGTGTGCGTATGCGCGCATGCTACGTTTCTGTTCCGCGCATGTGCACGTGCACCCAACTTCTGTAAAGCGCTCTTCAATTTTTCACTACATTGTATAGTTTTTTTCCCTTTTTGAATTAATTCAATTCCATGAATGACTTCATCACTGTTTGACGATGTTGAGTTCTTGTAACCATGTGCTGACAAAATTTCAGTGATAACACTAGTGTTTGACCCTTGTGTGAGAAGGGCTTTCCAGGACAAGATGTTGCAAATGGAATTTAACACTCCCTAACACAAGATGTTATTGTGTGTTTTGTGATTTTGGAGAGTGTATCTCTCTTCCTACTCCAAAGTGCTAGCCTAGCTAAATTTTGGTGTAATAGAGCCCTAGAAAAGAGTTACCAAATAAATTTTATGATTACACAGTGTTATTAAAAGCTGTTGTTTAGTCAAAGGAAACAGAGGTGAAACTTATGTTGTATGACTCTGACCCAATAATGCAAGGATGAGAATGAAATGTATCACTTTTCGTTCAATGAATCCTATGTATGGGAGAGAGATAAAGTTTTCTAGATCCACCTTGAACTACAATGCAAAATTTCCTTTAAAATGCAAATGCAACAAATCACACATCAAATGACAATTCTCTATTGTGTCTTTTTCAATAATTTCAACAATTCAATTTTCAATGTTTTCAAAGACGAAAAGATTTTTTGAAAGAAAAAAATTTTGTTCACTTTTCAAAAAGGACCCACACTATGACAGTGAGAGTACAGAAAATCAAAAGCCAAATGAACAAGAAATGATAAAAACCCAATCCACTCTTTCAATGAAAACAAAAATAAAAAGAAAACCAAAATAGTCTTCTCAATTGCTTAAGAAAAATGACCTTTCAAACAATAAGCAAATAAGAAAAGACCAAGCAACTCAACTTTCTAGAAATCACTGGTTCTTAACTAATCAAACACACTCAGAGTCTGAAGTCAGAGAGAATGGTTTTGCCAAGAAAATTCAAGAAGCGAAAGTCAAGACAAAAGTGATAAGAAGAGCCTTGAAATCCTAAGACTGTTCATGTACGCAAATGAAGACAAGAAAGACACCAATCAATGGTCCAAGAAACACTTATGAGGTAATTTAACTGATCTGGGCAGTTGAATATACCAAAACTCAAATCCAAAAATTTTGAACAAATGAGTTCGCAGGTTGGTAGTATTACATAGTGTGAGGATCACTGATTCTCGCAGGTGACCCTTGAGCAGGGTGCAAGAACCTCGCACTGAACCCTAAAGGCAGAGTGCGAACCCTACCAATTCTCGCAAGCTGCAATGAAGTACAGTGCGAGAATGTCTGAACATAGTCAAAATTTTGGAAAATGAAGCAAAATTTGAAAAGGCCTCTGGACCCAAAGGGTCTATCAGGATATCCTAAAGACTTAGAGATTAATAGGAAAGGAGAAAAGTAAAACCAGATCAAATGGCCACAGAAAAACACCAAAATCCACAAAGAAAATGGGATTTCTCCCCAGTGGAGTCGCCAATTTTGTTATCGGACTAATCGGTAGGTGCAGACACTAACTGATCTCCCTAGATCCACCTGGATCTAGAACAAAATAGGACAGGACATCACTCTTTCTCTAGGTTTTGACCATTGAATTAAATAGGAGGCAAGAACAAATAACATACCTTATTGTCGCTTCCTATGGTCTTTGTTGCTCCTGCTTCACTCCAGTGCTCTTGTGCAGCCAAGACCAAGACAACACAAACCAACCAAAGTGAAGATAGCACAATATATTCAACAGTTAACCTATGTGTATGATCAAGGAATTACACAATAAAGTGGAAATAACTTTATAGGAAAGGGACATGCCACTGTATCATATTAATGGAAAGTAAAGATTACAACTTGAGCCTTGATGTTGCAAACTTCCTTTCTATGGCTCTTGGCTCCGACACACACACTTGCTCAATCCTTGCATGAAAAATATCAAATCCTCTTGATAGACTTGTTAGAGTCTCCAAGCTATTGTTCAATGCTGAGTCCTTCACACAATTCTTTCACCAATTCTCCAATGAATCTTTCTTAACCTTTTCCATGAGAATTCTCTCACTATATAGGAGAGAATGAATTAGTTACTTGGATAAGAATGATCCCAAAATATCAGGGAATCCAGTACTAGGATAACCACTCTAATGCCAACCCATCCTTCTAGAATATTCCCTTCTAGAAGCATCGAGAATTCATCTTTTTCCTTGCTTTAGGAAGAGTTCGCACCCTAGCAGTTCAACACAGTGCGAAATGTTTGCACCCTGGCTTAAGGTAGCCTGCGAGAATGGGTCATTCTCGCAGGCAAATGTATTAGCAGCCTACAAACCTTCTTCAAAAGTGAGTTTTCTAGGAAGAGATGAAAGTAACTTTTCTCAGGAGAAAGTTCTTATGAAGAGCCTGAGTACACCATCATCAATACATCATCACGACGAGCAAAATCATGGGTAACAATTATGGTATCCAAAAGGAAAATATCTATCACTTATTACCTTCACAGATGCAGATTGGGCAGGTTGTATTGATGACCGACGAAGCACCAGTGGAGCAACATTTTACTTAGGTGAGTGTTTGGTATCATGGATAAGCAAGAAACAATCATCAATATCTCTATCTACAGCCGAGGCAGAGTATATTGAAGCAACAACATGTTGTACACAAGTTCTTTGGATGAAACAAACTTTGATAGATATACAGGTTGAGTATGATGAGCCCATTCCAATATATTGTGATAATACAAGTGCCATCAGTATCTCAAAAAGCTCGGTGATGCACTCCAAGATGAAGAACATTCCAATCAAGTATCACTTTCTATGGGAACAGGTTGCAGAAAAGAACATTAGAGTTGAGTATGTGGGCACAAAATAACAAGTCACATACATCTTTACAAAACCACTTCCATGGGAAGCCTTTGATTATCTTCGCCAAAGACTTGGAGTTATTTCTACTCCAAAATGAATTCTTTTTGAATGCTTATCTTATATGTCTTAGATGTATAGGAGGAAGCACCATAATAGGATAGTTCAGTCAGGGGGAGCAGCCCTGGATGGAAAGATACCTTTGCCATTGATGACAAAGGGGGAGAGATTTATCAGATGCAAAGGAAAGAGGCATGGTTCCAGGGGGAGAAGATTTATCATATGCAGAGGACACAGGAAAATTTATCAAATACAGAGGAAAAAGGCATGGTTCCAGGGGGATCATGAGTGATATGATTTCAGTATTGCATCAGAGTGTTGCCATCAATGCCAAAGGGGGGGATTGTTGATTAAGGTTAGTTGTCATTGATGTCAACCCTTGAAGAAAGCCCCACAACAAAACGTTTTGGGTAATGGACCCAATATTGTTTGATGTAAATATGACTCATTATTGTATTTCCATCTTTGATAAGAAGTGAATATGGATGAACTCCAAAGTGGTCCCCTTATGGTGAAAGCCCTTATGGGAAGATGCTTTGCGGAGTAAGAGATCCCATGATTAATTGTTGAATAATGAGATGAAAGACAATGAATTTGTCAGGTAAAATATCCTAGATGGATAGGTCTTGTCATTCCATTTCCGATGGTATGTGGAACGTCACATAACTCCTCACGGTTAGAGAGTTATGGCCATGAGAAGTTGGAGACCCTAGGTTTGGGTAATGGACCAAAGTTTGTTTGATGGATAATGGTATGAGTTATGATATATTTTCAGATAATACTATTCTATATGGATATTACATGTCATTCCATTTCTGGTGGTATGTGGAACATCACATAACTCCTCATGGTTTGAGAGTTATGGCCTTACGAAGTTGGAGGACCCTCAAATGTCATCTAGAAGCCCCAAAAGGTGAAAGTAGTCAAAGTGGTTTAAGAGATTTTAAAAGGTAAATAATAATGTGAAGTAATGAGTTTATTATAATTCAAAGTGAATAAAAAATAAATTATTTCAATAATAATTTTAATGGATAAATTAGAAGTGGGTTAACCCTAAAATAAGGAAAGTGGGGCCAAGTGACCTAGAAGATGTTTTTAAGGAAGCTACTTGGAGAGTATAAATAAGAGGAAAGGCTCTCTCATTTTAATCACACTTGAGCATATTGAATATATATATGTGTCTGAGGTAACCAATGATATATAAGCCGAAATTTTGAGGGAAGGTGAAGAAAAGAAGACCGAAATGCAAGTAAGGATAAATTCTTTTGATGATGATTTTCTAAGGTATGTTATTTACAGGTCATCGCTATAAATTTGTTTCTATAATGATTCAAACCCTAAAATTTCTATTCCATTGAGAAAACATATCCAAGTATTTGTGGTAAAAAATTCAGTCTGTGGGTCATTGTATTTTTGGAGTTACACTCCATGGAAAATAGGGTTTGTGGCTAGTCCTGAAACTAGTCAAAAACAAGTGTTTCAGGTAAAAACATCATATCGTCTTCATAACAGATCCAAATTTAGTGAAACCCAATTTGTTGGTTAGGGTATAGTCTTTAGTATATTTTCTAACAATTTTAGATCAATTCAACAAATATTTCGTGCGGGGCACCCTCTACAAGGTATCTCTCTAGAATAAGCCAGAATTCAACAAGGTATGCCATTTTTTCTATAACTCCTTTTATGAGAGGTTTGAAGTAGTGAAAGTTGGAGTAATTTCAGAAAACACATTGAATAAAATTGTGTATCAGTTTCAGATCTTTATACATTACAGGTACAAAGTTATGATTACTTCAAGTTAGGGTTGTTGACTAATCCAAAACTAGGCATGTGAGACTAAAGAAAAGTTTGATGAAAATGCTAGTCTCTTGTTGTTGAAGTT
>ML782029.1:420738-433046 GCA_009831015.1 Picea engelmannii
TTGGGGAGCCTGCTTCAAACCATAAAGTGACTTCTTGAGTCGACAAACTAAATTATAATCTGTCACAAAACTAGGTGGTTGTTCCATGAAAATTTATTTAGATAGGTCTCCATGAAGAAAGATACTCTTCTCATCCATATGATGTATTTTCCATCCAAAATGAGCAGCAAAGGAAATAATCAGTTGAATAGAGTTCATCTTTGTGACAGGGTCAAAGGTTTCAGTGTATTCAATGCCTTCTTGTTGAAAAAATCCTTTCACAAGTAGGCATGATTCATGTCTCTCAAAAACACCTTCAGATGTAAATTTGGTCCTGTAGACCCATCGACACTTCACAATGTTCTTTCCTTGTGGTCAAGGAACTTAGATCCAAGTGTGATTCTTCGACAAAGAATCAATTTTTGTCTATGTAGCCTTCTTCCATTAATTTCATCCTTTATCATATGAGTAGACAATAAGATAAACAATTTCAAGTACATGATTCATCAAGGAAATGCTAGCATGTTGATTTTGACTTCGAGTTTGTCATCTAGAAGAAACCTCTACGACATCAACTCCAACAACTTCAATTGTCTTGGCAATTGATCTGGGTAGAAAAGAAAAATGTGAATTTTGGTTCACTACAACAAGTTGATCATAAGTTAGAGGGTCTTTATTCAGTGGACCATTCAAGACAGAGGATGATGAACTAATCAACTATGAGGTCGACAGTCTAGTCGAAACAGGAACAAAGTTCCATTGTCTAGTCGAAGGACTGAAATATAGAACAAGAGAACTAGTGCCAGAGAAAACATCAAAGGGATCATCCTGCAACAATACAAATAAGTGTTGACCCAAAAGTGTGTTAAGTCTTTCATAAATTTTATTTTGTATTTTTCTTACACTCAGAAATATTTTTTGCGGGTTCATGAGTCATTTCCATCCTCGTACAAAGTTTTGCCTTCTCCAAAATGCACCTGTCACATTTTGTTGTATCCATTTTGTACCAACACTTAGATTATTTTGAGTCTCTTATGGGTTCATCACATACCCCCATTAAAAAACTGCACTACCATGCTCCACGATCCTCATTTTGCATCATACTTGAACTTTTTCTAATATTTCACAGTGGGTTCAACTCACTTGTCCAATTTATTTGATTCTCACTGTGACTTGTCGGTTCACCCATTCGCTTCATAATCCTTATCCTATTTTTCAACATTTCACCACACGTTCATCGTCATATCATAATTCTTCAAAAGTTTTTCTATCATCCGTCCGACCGATCCAAGTCTCATATTTAGTCATTTCTTGAATATTTTCATCGAGGGTCCACGGGTTTGTGCTCATATGCCTACTTACATCCTATCCACGACTTCCCATAGTAATACTTGTCTCTCTTGTCACTTTCCATGAGGTATATTAAATGTAAATATTATGTAAAATAACAAATAGTTAAAATCTTAAAATTTCTCTACTAATGACGACCTTCTCAAGACAATCCCCAATTAATTCAAATTTACTTCATATTAATATTTATTTGAAAGAAGAGTATTGAGGTATATTTTGGTAAATGGGTTTTTCTTTGGTATTAATGTTTCAAAATATTGTACATAATCTGCCAACTCCTTTGAGAACTATGGCTAGAATAAAGGAAATATTCTGTGGAGATACCCTCAATACATTCATAAGAGAAGATCAAACATTTCACTGGTCCAAAGCATACAAATATTACTCTACATTACTACTAGTAGAGAGAAGTTCCAATGATATTTCGACATCATGAATTTTCAAAGAAGGTTGTGTTCTAGAGGTTTTTGATGTTAAAGAGATAATTGTGTGGTGTATAGATAAGTTCGACAAAAACCACATGGTTATTCAACTATATGGAGAATCCCCAATTTCTCTATCACCTTCAATGATCAAGAAAATGTTCAAGTTACTAGAGCCAATGATGAATTCTAAAGGTGATGAAGCCAAATATTTCCTGAAGGCTAAGGATGGTGGGTGGGGTCTCTTGTAGCAATATATGGAAGACCCCACAATAATACCTGAAGATTTATCAACTATTCAGGTCAGTCTATTAAATACCCTTATCGAGAAATGGCATGGATTTTTTCTAGGGTAGAGGGGAAAGAATCAACTGCAACTGTTCCTCCTTTATCTCTATATATTCTTTATTTTTCTACTCATGAGAAAACAATTTTCAACTGGGTGAAAATCATTTATGGTGAAACATATTTTCAATTATCAATTTTTAAGAAGAACATGAAGTTCTACATGTCTTCATATTTAATATTTTCTATCAAACACTGTCATGCTTTTAAAGGATTTCATTTAGCTAAACAAGTCAACTACAAAATTGACCCAGTTCATACATGGTACCTTGCCTTATGGAAGCATAAGGCAATGTATCATTTCTACAAAGTATACAATTCATTTGTTTCTTCTTTTACGAAACTCATATTTATATCCATTACATCAATACTTTCATTAGAAGTGACACTTTCTGGACAAAAGAAGAAGTTTCAAAGTGATTGACTGTTACAACATCGTCAAGATTTATTACTCTTGAGAAAGGACTTTTTACTTGTCGTATTATGTACTAGACAAGATATTTGGGATTGAATTTTGTAAACAGTATATATTCTGGGCTCACTTCTTCCATGAAAGAAGGGAAAATCAATTTATTCCCCTACCATGGAAAATCAGTGAAATAATATTGAAAACTACTGCAAACATTGATGAATATGCAGGACAATTTGACCAGCTTGATTTTAAAAAAGAAAAATAAATTAATTGTTTTTACCCAAATCAATTGTTCATGAAACATATGATCTCTATGGGTGACAATGTCTAGTATGAAAACACTTTTATGTTTGGAGGAGAGTAAGATGAAGACAAAAACCCTGAGGCATTGCCTATTGAAGATATTGACATTGTTATCAGTACCAATGAACCACACATGCAACATGGAAGAATTGTTAATGAAATAAGTACTTGTTCTCCTAATGTATCTCAGAGAAGCGACCCACAAAAACAAAATTCTCAATTAGCAACAAAAGAACAAAATAATTCTTTAGTCAATGGTTCTCATGACATAGGAGATCAAAATTGTCCTAAGGGAAATTTGTAACAACCTCATAAAGTTCCTACAATAGGTAAAAGAAAAACACAAACCAATCAACAAGAAGTATATGAGGTCACACTTGAATACAAAGTTGTTCTTGAGGACATGGATTTGGATGCCAACTTTGAAGATATAAAATATCCCGATGAAGAGAAAATACTTCAAGAAAGTCGAGAAGTTGCACTTGAATTGACAATAGAAGAACCAATTTTCTTTGAAGATGAATATTTGACTATGCACAATTATCTGTATGATAATGATTCAAAGAAATTAATGTTTTAAAGAATAGATTCAAAAAATAAAAAGGTTCATGGAAAATCTAATTCAGAATTAGATCTCAAGGGGGTACCACCTTCTATAATTGCACGTATCCATGAAGTTACATGAGAAGGCCTTAAAATATATGTTGATGAGATGGAAAATGAAAATGCAATGCTGAAAAATCAAATTAAAGAACTTGAGAATGCTCTAATGCTACCACCCATATTCACCAATCTGATTTCCAATGTTTAGCCTTAGAGGAAGACTGATGGAACACTAGAGTCAAGTTCAAAATTAAGAGGGACATCAAGCCTACTTGGAGTTTTCAGAAGGTATGTTGGGGAAAAAATAAAGAAAATAATGTCTTTTATTCTTGAGGCATGGGAATTGGCGAATATTTTTGTTTCTTTAGGGTCCAAAATTACAAATTTAAGACAATACCTCTAGGACGATCTCGAAAATGCTGAGGTTTTTTTATAAAGATGTTATTATTACATTTGTTTTAAAATTTTCATGCATGAGTGAATTAAAAATAAAGGAAGAAGAATTACCTCCCCCACTTGTATTAAACAATTCAAAGCATGTTGGATCAAGAGAATACAAACTTTAAAGGAAATATTGACTAATTGTGACACTTTAAGTGTCAAAAAGGGGGAGTTATATTTGAAATTCATTTATTTAGACTTGGCAGGAACCACTAGAGAAGTTGAAGACCTGAAATTAATATGAAAATCTATGCTAATGATAAGAGAACAATTTCAAGATCGTCTGAAAATATTAAGGCTGTGTCAGCAGAAAAATTTAACAGTTTTACCGAATACACAATGCAAGAAGTATAAAGTTGGCTAGTTAACTATGTTAATAAAAATGAAGATATTGAAGACACGTTGCATCAACTTTCAATTGACTTTAGATATCTTGGAAGCAAATTATTCAATATTAAATTCATGCAAGAGATAATTATCATGCTTATGCAGGATTACATTGAAAATTGGTTAAAGCAATCTTTAATCAAAATAACTAAAGAAGATCAAGTATAGGTGATTGGTACTTGTCATGTAAATGCAACAAAAGAGAATACAAAAGGAACATAGACCATTGGATAAACAGTGAGAGAAATCCATCACAGTTCAACCCTGTTCCACTTTCATTTTATGGTCCACGAGAGTCCAATCCTAGTTCGTTTGGATGAATGCATTTTATTTTCAGACTATTAAATACTATTATTATTATTGAAAATCCTAGGGAACTGTTTTGGGGTTAAACTTTAATAATATCTTGAACTCTGAGTTTTTGAGCATAAGATATTTAAAGTTTGCCTCTCATATTCACTTTTTTTTTTAAATGAAAAAATCTTTTAAAGTTCTCTCAATTGTGGACCTTTGTTTTTATTTCTCATGAATGTGATCAAAATTATAATACTATGATGAATGTGAGAATCATATTATTTTTCCTATAATTGTTATTTATTTTTGTACAATATTTGTGCATTTATTGTATTTTAGTCTTTGAAGAGTCCTGGTCCTCTTCTAAATAATTAGTTTTTGTGAACATGTATATTATTTTTCAATTAGTAATACTTTACATTTTCATTGAGTGATAAATATTTGGGTTTTCTATTTAGTATTCTCCCATTTTGATACTTTGGTTTGAAGATATCAATATTAATCTTTAAGAAAATACAAAGGAGTACTACCTCTATAAAAACACAGGGGGGTATTTTATCCTCGTGAGGTTGTTGTTTGAACCTTAAACGATCTAAATATCAACATTTTTGGTGACTCAAATGGGGAGAACAAAAGGTTAGTTTCACAGACCAGAATTTTCATGACTCATCTTGAACCTAATCAATCCCAATTACAAGTTGGATTAGGAAATCAAACAAGTGTTCTACATCAGTTGTATGATTTGGTATTATCAATAGTGAGAAGACGATAAGATCTTGAAATATCGTGGGAAGCCCTCGCTCATGAACAAGAAAGATAAATTGTGAGAAGACAAAGAAGAAGGGATACAAATTAAAGAGTAAACGGAAATCATATAAAGTCCCAATAATAAGAAGCAAGAGTAAACAACTTCAATTTTCCTATGATGATCTAAAAGAATATGATAAGTCCATTTTTCATCACATCATACCCATTAAAGAAGGAGCAAATCATGTCAAAAGTAAATTAAGAATAATCAATCCCAAGTTGAAGCCTCTAGTAAATATTGAATTAGACAAATTAAAGAAGTTTGGAATAATTGTTCCCATAATAAATTTAGAATGGTCATCGAATCGAGTAATAGTTAGAAAGAAGAGTGGAGAAATTTTCCTTTGTGTATATTTCAGACACTTAAATAGAGCAAGAATTAAAGACAATTATCTACTCCCAAACATGGAGATGTTGCTACAACAAGTGATCGGTTCAACATTGATGTCCATGCTTGATGTTGTTTTTTGGATACAACCAGGTCTTGGTTGCTAAAGAAGACATACCAAAAACTACTTTTATCACACCTTGGGAGACATACACATATATTTGCATGCCTTTTGGGATAAATAATGTTGGATCAACTTTCCAACGAGCAATGGATCATGCATTTAAAGATTTTACAGGAAAGTTCATTGTTGATTATCAACATGACTTGAACATTCACTCAAATTTTAGAGAAGAACATATCAAACATTTGAGGGAAGTATTTGAGCATTGTAGATTATATGGAATATCTACGAGTATGAAGAAGTGTATGTTTTTTGTATTAGAGGGAAACATTTTGGGGAACATAGTAAATAAGGAGGGGATTTGTATTGATCCAGAAAGAATTAAGGAAATAAACGAATTGAATCCCTTGACATCTAAAAAAGGGGTCCAATCTTTCCTTGGAAAGATAAAGTTTATGTGGATATTTGTACCATATTATGCAAATATTGTAAAGCCCATTAGTATTCTATTGAAAAAAAAAAAAAAACTGAATGTACTCATAATATTCAAGCAACATTCACCAAGATTAAGCATGCAATCACCATTGCTTCAGTGCTTGTCAGCCCGAATTTTGATCAATATTTCATAAGATATTCTTTTGCTTCATAGGACGTCATTGCTTCAATACTGACACAAAGAAATTTAAAGGGGGAAGAACTTCCAATAATTTTCATGAGTAAGACTTTGCATGGATATGAATTAAAATACACAAAAATAGAGAAGCAAGCTCTCTCCTTGGTCAAAGAAATGGCATATTTCAGGACTTATATTCTTTCATCTCATGTCATAGCCTATGTCCCAACTTCTCCAGTGAATATGTTGCTAAATCAAAAATTGAGAGAAGGAAAATGGGCAAACTAGCTTGCCAAGATTCAAGAATACAACATTGAGGTCAAGCCACTAAAAGAAATTAGAGGACAAGGACTATGTTAACTAATGACATGGATTGATGTAGTAAATTGATATATTTCAAATTCAATAGGGTCATCATCATCCACATCAGAATGATACAAGGATATTATATTTTATTTGAGATCTAGTCAATTTCCAAATGTAATGTCTTCGAAATAAAGAAGGGAATTGAAAAGGAAAGAAAATAAATATGTGCTGGTTGTTGAAGTCTTGTTTTGAAGACATGTTTTTGGAATGTTTATGAGATGTATTGATTAAGAAAAATCTCAAAAGGTGCTTCAATAATTTCATGAAGATATTTGTGTCGGACATTTTTCACCTACAAATACTACACACAAAATTCTGAGAGCTGGTTACTATTAACCTACTATTTTCAAAGACTCATATTCTATGATTAGAAAATGCATATCTTGCCAAAACTTCTCAGGAAAAATAAAAAGAGAAAAAATGCCCTTGCATCTTGTAACAGTTGAAGAACCATTTACACAATGGGTACTTGATTTCATTGGACCCATCAATCCAAATTACAGCAAGGGCCATTCATAAATCCTCACTACAACTGATTATTTCACCAAGTGACAAGAGGCTGTAGCTCTCAAAAAGGAAGATTCTGAAGAGCTCTTTAATTTCCTTAAAGAAAATATTTTGTCAAGATTCAAAGTGCTAGAAAAGTTTATATCTAACAATGGGTCAATATCCATAGGATATAATTTCACCAAATTTTGTGGGGAATTTGGTATTATCATGGGGCAATCATCAAACTATTATCCCCAAGGAAATGGTTTCACATAATCAAGAAATAAAACTTTGATCGAAATCCTTAAAAAGACAATTGATGAGTATCAAAGGAATTGACATACAAAATTAATTAATGCATTATGGGCCAGTTGACTTACACCAAAGGACAACACTGGATCGTGTTGGCAGCCATACATGATTTTTGCCTTTTGAAAATGACAAATAAACAATTCCTGTAGCTGCCTACACTTCGTCATGTAAATGTTTGAAGGTGACTTTTAAATTGTAAAAGTGATGTTTTGATTATTCATAATATTTGTATTTTTGTGTTTTTATACTTCATTCATGACTGAAAGCATGAATGAAGTATTAAAAACTTCAAATTGTATTTTAATTTAATAAGGCTTGGTCTTGAAAGGTTCAATATGATTTCAACCTCTTCTACTGAGGGTTTTTTTTTCTTTGAACTCATAAAGGAAACACTTGTTTTAAGACTGTCCTTGGATTAAAAGTTATACCTTGATACTTTGTATGCCAAGAATCGATTAACAAATAGACTATAGGTGGGTTTCATTTAAAGATTCATGGTAAGTCGACTTTGGTTTTAATTCTTGATAGGCTTTTGGTTTGTAAAGAACATCCTCTCCTAAACCTTAGCATCTCGATTTCACCCTCTATATTTGTTGAGATTCAAACACACCTGGTCATATCCTGTACTCTGTTTGAGGTGGCAGTTTGAATCGACAGATCCATCATTCCAAGTTAAAGTTTTGAGTTATGCTCTCTACCCAGGGCATTCATTACCTGAAACGACCAATTTTCATGGTTTGAAACCCCTTATGCTCACATTCTGGTCGCTCTAGGGTAAATTCTAGCTTAATCCTTTGTTATCCCTAGGATTTCCTCTGTTGCTACTCCCCTTTCTACTCACAACAAGTTCTGGTCACCTTTGTGACTGCCTGTTCAATCCCGTTTTTACCTTCCAGAGACACATTTTTTCGAGAGAGTTTGTGAGAAAACCATGATGAATTAGATCAAACCCTCGAAAACCCAGAATGAAAATGAGCCCATTTACTTTCATTGTAGGCATGTTCTTCAAAAATGATATAGTTTCAGAGGTACATCTCGTCCTTTGGAGGGAAAAATCTCATAATTTGTTTGTGGCTGAGGTAAGCGTTCTTGGTTTGTTTTGCTCAGAGATTCAAGCATGTTATGGGTTTGGCTAGGGTTCAAGATTATATGCTTTTATATCTGTTATGATTCTGCATAAAATGATTAATCTTTATCAAAAATAGAAGTTTAACCCACTGCCATATCTTTTTCACCTTGAGCATTATCCAGATTGGGGATACTTGGGAAGTTTGCCTGCATAGTAATGATTTCACCTCGCCTGAGAACACAGTAGATTCACCTCTGCATTTCATAATAAACCCCAACCCCTATATAGCTAACCATGCTATCAAATACTTGTGTGTTTATCCACAAAAGACCAAGCTATCATAGATCTATTCTCTGTTGCAGTTCAAAACCCCTTGGGCAAAAATGCCATGGTCTGTTTTCGTGCATTGAAGGAGATTGTTTTTATATGTGATAAAGAACAGGACTTTCATGTTGGAAATGTTTAACATGTAGCATATGCTTGTCATTGATGGAAATTACAGCAATGAAGATGACATGAATACAGGAAGAATGTAACAGACGGGCACCAGAAGTATTTTGGGAAGAAGTTGCAGAGAAACCTCGATAAGATCAGAAGAGATAGTGCAGAGGATGTGTGGTACATTTTACAGGCAGCGTAAGCTTGTCATTGATGGAAAGTATAGTAGTAATGATGGCTTGAGTACAACATCAATGATCAATAGGCAAATAAAAGATAATTCCAGGAAGATCGAATGATTGAAGGCAATGTTGTTAAGTACAACATTGAAGATGGCAGGATCAGAGTGTGCATCGATGGAAAAACAGGAACAATGTAAGCTCAAGAGGAATTAGTGCAGATTCGAATGCAGTGCGTAGGTGTGCACTAGGGATGAGGTTAAATCATGACTAAAGCTCAAGGGAGATAGCGTACTTAGGATCACAGGCGGATCAAAGTTCGAGGCCTTTGACACTTAGAAATTCTTCCAAGTAAGAAGGATGTGTAAGCTTGGAGGAGAAGCGTTGGTGACCATTGGATCCCATCCCAAATTCCCGATGACCGTCAGATTTCAATGTAGACAAGAGGAGTGCGCAGATATGGAGGATAGATCTCGGGCGTTAGATCCGAGCGCAGGGTTCGACCACCATTGGATCGAGGAGAACCTGCACGTTCTTTAAAGTGCAAGGAGTATAGGGCTCACAAATCCCAACAGCATGAGGACCGTCAAATCTGAATAAAGACAAGAAGAGTGCGCTGAAGAGGATGATAGATCTTAGGCGTTAGATCTGAGTGCAGGGTCCGACCACCGTTGGATCGAGGAAAACCAGCACGATCTTTAAAAGTTCAAGGAGTAGAGGGCTCACAAATCCCGAAAGCAGGAGGACCATCCATCTCAGGGGGTTATGTGGACCGTTGATCCGACTCCCTGTTGGAGTTTCGGGGATCGAGAGTTGGATATGACAAATAATATAGTCCAGAGAAATCTCGATTTTGTAATATGCAAAATCCCGATTGAATCTGAACCGTCAGATCAAGATGTGATAGAGACCGTCGATCCGACTCACATCAGCAAACCACGTCAGCTAGGAACATGTGGCACAACCAGGTAATGACAAGTATCAGACTGATTCAACATGCCAAGCACATGTAAGTCACGAATTAGGGTGACACATGGTAGTTATTTAACACATGTGACGTCAACAAACTTACACAATGTCGGAGTTTCGAGGATCGCGTGTTGGAGATGTCAAAGAAACAATGCAACAGGAATCCCGATTTTGTGATATGCAAAACCGCGACTTAAATCATAGCCGTTGAATCAAGATCAAATCTGGACCGTTGATTCCAGTTCATGTCGAAGTTTCGAGGATCGAGTGTTGAAGTTGTCAAAGAACATTCACCACAGGAATCCCGATTTTGCGATATGTGAAATCGCGATGTAATCTGAGCCGTCAGATTAAGGTTGAATCTGGACCAATGATTCCAGTCCTTGTCGGAGTTTCGGGGATCAAGAGTTGGACATGTCAAAGATTATTGACATCAGGAATCCTGATATCGTGATATGTGAAATTGTGATGTAATCTGAGCCGTCAGATTAAGGTTGAATCTGGACCGTTGATTCCAGTCCTTGTCGGAGTTTCAGGGATCGAGAGTTGGACATGTCAAATATTATTGACATCAGGAATCCCGATATCGCGATATGTGAAATCGCGATGTAATATGAGCCGTCAGATTAAGGTTGAATCTGGACCGTTGATCCTAGTCCTTGTTGAAGTTTCAGGGATCGAGAGTTGGACATGTCAAAGATTATTGACATTAGGAATCCCTATATCGTGATATGTGAAATCGCGATGTAATCTGAACCGTCAAATCAAGTGTTGATTGGAGGGCTACTGATGCACGACACAGTGAAACTCCCAGAAACCATTGATGGCATCTGCTAGAGAATTCGAAGAGACCCCTGTGTGATTGCCAGAGGAGATGAAGAGTCTCCAATCTTCGTCCAAGTGAAGGAAGACTATTCTTAGAAGGGATTGACAGATGGATGAGCATGGAAGCCTATAACTGAAACAGAGAAGGTGAGCTCAACTGTCACAGAGAAGACAAAGAGTCTCAACTGCCAGAGAGACTGAGGAATCTCAACATAACATCCAGTGATGCTGAACGCGTGGGAAAACGGCCAGAGAATTTGAAGAGTTACGATGATGATCACGCAGAGCACTCGAGAGGTGGAGGATATTGGCATGGTATGAGAATGCAGAATGGCGAATATTGCATGCACAAGATGCACAGAAGCTATATATACATGGTACAAAGAAGAGAAGGGTTGTTGTTGTTGTTGGAGTTGCTGTGGTCATTATGTAGAAGGATTGAAGTGTGAGCAAGGAGGCAGAGCGCAAGAGAAGAAATACACAGTAGAGGAAGGTTGTAGTGAAGGGACATGGTGCAGAGAGTATAAATGGAAGAAGAATAGACACCGCAATTCATGTGTGTAGGAAGGCAGTGAGGCAGACATAATAAAAAAATGCAGTAGAATAGTGATGAGTCTAGTAAGCCATTGTTGAACATTATATCATTGTAATAAGTTTCAGTAGAAAAGATTTATATTTCAGGGTTGTTGGGAGGTGCTCGGGAGGAATGTTGTCCTCAGGGGTTCAAGTGGGTGCTTGAGCACAGGGAGTTGTAGCTTCCATCTGGTTGCAGCTAGAGAAACTAGGGTGGCAGGGTGGTGCAAGGGAGAACTCTTGTTCTCTGTTATACAGGTTGGTGCCTGTATGATTGGAAGTTGGTGCTTCCATCCAGTTGGTGCTGGAAACACTCAGGGAGTTGGTGCTTCCTTCTAGTTGGTGCTAGAGAAACCAGGGAGTTGGTGCTTCCTTCTAGTTGTTTCTAGAGAAACCAGGGACTTGGTGCTTCCTTCTAGTTGGTGCTAGAGAAACCAGGGAGTTGGTGCTTCCTTCTAGTGGGTGCTATAGAAAATAGAGAGTTGGTGCTCTCAGCAAGTTGCAGCTTGCAAAACTGAGGTTGTAGCCTCATTATGGGTTGGTGCTCATATGTATGATACTGTAAAGAATGTAACTATTACTTATCATATAAAGAAAAAGAGGTTTTTACCCTGCATGGGTTTCCTTGGGAAATATTTGTCTCTGTGTTTCTCATATATGTGAATGATGCTGAAAGTGCC
>ML782029.1:448992-462982 GCA_009831015.1 Picea engelmannii
AAGGAATCCAAAGCTGAAAACTGGTTTGGGTTATGAAGAGGGATCAAGCAGTGGGAAGTCAGGAAATGAAGAACCCATCAAGTTTGTCAAAAGTACAACCAATGACAATAACAAGCCTACAGAAACAAAGGAAGACAACCAACCACCCAGGACAAGTAAAGGAAAAAGTGCCAGGACTGAATCTGTAGAACAAAGAAATAATGCACTCCCTTCTCAAAGACATCATCAACATGAAAGAAATCGATTTACTCAAAGAAGACAACCATTTTCCAGGTACAAAGAATTTTTCTATGGATACTGTTTCTACTGTTCTAATTTTGGTCACAAAGCTGTAAATTGTTCCTTAAGAATTAGACGTGAGCAGTTAAGATTCCAAGGAATAAATTTCCGCCACAAAAAAGAATGATACAACAAAGTAACAAACCATCACATATTGAAAATTGCCAAATTAAGTCTAGAGACATGCAACTGAGGAGGTCAAGGATTAATAAATAGTCAATGAGTAGACAACCCTGCAACAACAACTTTGACCTATTGAACAATGAGATTGAATGCTATAACTGTCACAACTTTGGCCACAAAGCTGCAACTGCCATCTCAAGAATTACAAAGCAGATCCGAGAATAAATTTCTTAGATAGAAAGAGTAGCACATGGAAGAGGAAAGATAGTGAAAAATGTGGTCAAGCACTTTCAACTCAAAAACAAAAGGCCTCTGGAAATATAAATAGTGGATGTTCCAAGCACGTGACTGGAGACAAGGATAAGCTATTGTCCATAAGTAAAAGAAAAATAGGAAATGTGATCCTTGAAAATGATGAACCAGGAAAAATCAAGGATAGAGGGATGATGAGTTTGAGTAATGACAAAGGAGATGCCCAGTACCTTCTACTTGTGGATGGTCTGAAACATAATTCGCTCAGTTCAAGTTAAAAGTGTGATAGAGGCAGTGAAGATGTGCTCACATCCAAAGAATGTAAGGTAAAGGTAAAATCAGGACAAATGGTGAATAACAGTATAAGAACAAACAATAATGTTGATGTCAAATCCTCCCCTGCAAGTAAAGAAGAAGATTTAGATACAATAAAATAATGCTCAGTCAACATTTATCCCACCAAAGAAGTAGGAGAAGAACCATGTCATAAACAGGAAGCAAAAGTCTTGAAGGTTGAGAAGGCAGACACCCAAATCAAGTTCTTGAGTAGATCCATGACACTGGACAAGGTCTTGGATAGCCAGAGATCACCAAATGAAAAATCCGATATTGGACTCAACAAGGTAGAAATCAGTGCTCCTAAGAAACCTGATATAGGTCCTTCATTTGTGAGAAAGAAAAGCAGGCCTGAGAGTGGGTGTAGCAGTTTTCTCTTGTGATTGAAGATGGACATAAAAGCCCTAGATTGAATGCATCATGGAAGAAAAATGAAAATTGTAGTAATAGAGATCGATGAAATTCAATGGGGAGGTCCAAGGGCTCTTTAAAAAGTACAAGCTACAATTGCATAGTGTTCAAGTAGGACAACAACATTCTGATGTACAATATGATGTACATGACATCCTATAGAGACAACAAGAGGAAAGACCTTGTCAAGGAAAGTTAACCTTTTAGGAAGAAAGGGGGAAAATAGTCAGAAGCAGAGAGATAACAGTGATAGGGGGAGTCATCCACTCATGAGAAGATTGATAAAGGAGTCCGAGTAAGAGAGGTGTGAAATTTTGAATTTTGCAAAGAGGATACAGCGGAAGAGGAAGATGAAAAGGTCCAAGAATCAGAAAGAGAAGACTCTGGTTCAGATACAAATATTCTGCAGGCCTCAAATGAGAGAGTCCATCCCGTCAGGGGGATTTTGCATTGATTTAATATCTGATACCTTCTAAAATACTGCAACAGCTCAGGGGGAGCATGTTCTCTTTGACATTGATGTCAAAGGGGGAGAAAAGAATCTGGGTGCCTTTGTTGCCATCAATGCCAAAGGGGGAGAAAAGAATCTGGGTGCCTTTGTTGCCATCAATGCCAAAGGAGGAGATTATTGGAAATGTTTAACAGGTAGCATATGCTTGTCATTGATGGCAATTACGACAATGAAGATGTCATGAATATAGGAAGAATGTAACAGACGGGCACCAGAAGTATTTTGGGAAGAAGCTGCAGAGCAACCTCGATAAGATCAGAAGAGATAGTGCAGAGGATGTGTGGTATGTTTTATAGGTAGTGTAAGCTTGTCATTGATGGAAAGTACAACAGTAATGATGGCTTGAGTACAACACCGATGATCAATAGGAAAATAGAAGATAAATCCAAGAATATCGAATGATCGAAGGCAACGCTGTCAATTACAACAGTGAAGATGGAAGGATCATAGTGTGCATCGATGGAAAAACAAGAACAATGTAAGCTCAGGAGGAATTAGCACAGAGTCGAATGCAGTGCTTAGGTGTGCACCAGGGATGAGGTTAACTCATGACTAAATCTCAAGGGAGATAGCGTACTTAGGATCACAGGCGGATCAAAGGTCGAGGCCTTTGACACATAGAAATTCTTCCAAGTAAGAAGGATGTGTAAGATTGGAGGATTAGCGTTGGTGGTAATTGGATCCCATCCCGAATTCCTGATGACCGTTAGATCTCAATGTAGACAAGAGGAGTGCGCAGATATGGAGGATAGATCTCGGGCGTTAGATCCGAGCGTAGGGTCTGACCACCATTGGATCGAGGAGAACCTGCATGTTCTTTAAAGTGCAAGGAGTAGAGGGCTCACAAATCCCAACAGCATGAGGGCCATCAGATCTGAATAAATACAAGTAGAGTGCGCTGAAGAGGAGGATAGATCTCAAGCATCAGATCTGAGCGCAGGGTCTGACAACCATTGGATCGAGGAAAACCTGCATGATCTTTAAAAGTGCAAGGAGTAGAGGGCTCACAAATCCCAAAAGCAGGAGGACCATCCATCTCAGGGGGTTATGTGGACCGTTGATCCGACTCCCTGTCATAGTTTCAGGGATCGAGACTTGGATATGACAAGTAATATCATCCACATAAATCCCGATTTCGCGATATGAAAAATCTTGACTGAATATGAACAGTCAGATCAAGATGTGATCTAGACCATCGATCTGACTCACGTCAGGAAGCCACGTTAGCTAGGAACACATGGAACAACTAGGTAATGACAAGTGTCAGACTGATTCAACATGCCAAGCACATGTAAGTCACGAATCAGGGTGACACGTGATTGTTATTTAACACATGTGACATCAACAGACTTACACCATGTCGGAGTTTCGAGGATCGCATGTTGGAGATGTCAAAGAAACAATGCAACATGAATCCCAATTTCATGATATGCAAAATCGTGACTTAAATCACAACCATTGAATCAAGATCAAATCTGTACTGTTGATTCTAGTCCATGTCGGAGTTTCAAGGATCGAGTGTTGAAGTTGTCAAAGAACATTTACCACAAGAATCCCAATTTCATGATATGTGAAATCTCGATGTAATCTAAGCCGTCAGATTAAGGTTGAATCTAGACCGTTGATTCCAGTCCTTGTCGGAGTTTTGGGGATCGAGAGTTGGACATGTCAAAGATTATTGACATCAGGAATCCCAATATCGTGATATGTGAAATTGTGATGTAATCTAAGCCGTCAGATTAAGGTTGAATCTGGACCATTGATTCCAGTCCTTGTCGGAGTTTCGGGGATCAAGAGTTGGACATGTCAAAGATTATTGACATCAGGAATCCTGATATCACGATATGTGAAATCGTGATGTAATCTGAGCCGTCAGATTAAGGTTGAATCTGGACCGTTGATCCCAGTCCTTGTCGAAGTTTCGGGGATCGAGAGTTGGACATGTCAAAGATTATTGACATCAGGAATCCCGATATCGCAATATGTGAAATTGCGATGTAATCTGAACCATCAGATCAAGTGTTGATCGGAGGGCTACTGATGCATGACACAATGAAATTGCCAGAAACCATTGATGGCGTCTGCTATAGAATTCAAAGAGACCCCTGTGTGATCGCCAGAGGAGATGAAGAGTCTCCAAGCTTTGTCCAAGTGAAGGAAGACTATTATTAGAAGGGATTGACAGATGGATGAGTGTGGAAGCCTGTAACTGAAATAGAGAAGGTAAGCTCGACTGTCACAGAGAATACGAAGAGTCTCAACTGCTAGAGAGGTTGAGGAATCTCAACATAACATCCAATGATGTTGAACGCGTGGGAAAACGGCCAGAGAAGCTGAAGAGTTACGATGATGATCATGCAGAGCACTCGAGAGGTGGAGGATATTGGCACGGTATGAGCATGCAGAATGAAAAATATTGGATGCACAAGATGCACAGAAGCTATATATACAGGGTACAGAGAAGAGAAGGGTTGTTGTTGCTGTTGGAGTTGTTGTGGTCGCTATGTAGAAGGATTGAAGTGTGAGCAAGGAGGCAGAGCGCGGGAGAAGAAATACATAGTAGAGGAAGGTTGCAGTGAAGGGACATGGTGCAAAGAGTATAAATGGTAGAAGAACAGACAACGCAAGTCATGTGTGAAGGAAGGAAGTGAGGTAGACAGAATAACAAAATGCAGCAGAACAGTGATGAGTCTGGTAAGCCATTGTTGAACATTATATCACTGTAATAAGTTTCAGTAGAAAAGATTTATATTTCAGGGTGGTTGGGAGGTGCTCGAGAGGACTGTTGTCCTCAAAGGTTCAAGTGGGTGCTTGAACACAGGGAGTTGTAGCTTCCATCTGGTTGCAGCCAGAGAAACCATTGTGGCAGGGTGGTGCAAGGGAGAACTCTTGTTCTCTGTTATACAGGTTGGTGCCTGTATGATTGGAAGTTGGTGCTTCCATCTAGTTGGTGCTGGAAACACTCAGGGAGTTGGTGCTTCCTTCTAGTTGGTGCTAGAGAAACCAGGGAGTTGGTGCTTCCTTCTAGTTGGTGCTAGAGAAACCAGGGAGTTGGTGCTTCCTTCTAGTGGGTGCTATAGAAAACAGAGAGTTGGTTCTCTTAGAAAGTTGCAGCTTGAAAAACTGAGGTTGTAGCCTTATTATGAGTTGGTGCTCATATGTATGATACTGTAAAGAATGTAACTATTACTTATCATATAAAGAAAAAGAGGTTTTTACCCTGCATGGGTTTCCTCGGGAAATATCTGTCTCTGTGTTTTTCATATATGTGAATGATGCTGAAAGTGCCATTGTTTATTTCCCTGTATTATTGTGATCATCATTCAGTGTCTCTACAAAGAGTTTAAAAGAACCATAATTGTTTAAGCACAGTAACAATTGATTCACCCCCCCCCCTCTCAGTTGTCCAACAATTCATGCCCCTACTGTTGAGCCATTTTCTTATATGGTTCACCAACCAATTGTTAAGAAATACCACAGGCATAAGGAGAGTAATTCGGATTTTAAATTGGTAAACAATAGGATTAAGCACTTTAATAAAATGATCATTAAAAAAGAAACAACCCAACAAATTCCACTATCATGAATTCAGATGCTCCTTGGTCAAATGGCTGAAATATCAAATAGTTGTTATGTTTTTTGATTTGCTTCTGTTTTGAAAATAAAATAGATTAGATTTTATTTCTTTTTAATTTTGATTTTTACTATTTTAACTAGCTACAGAAACCTGTAGCTTATCTTTTTTTTTTTAAATTAGTTTGAATTCAAGTCATTTTTAAATAAAAATTAGTAATTAGTTATTAATAATTATCTAACATTGCTCTCATTTCATTTTTTCAGGGAAGAATGTATCTGATGTTGAGATAATAGGATGGAGCATGCTGGACTTAGTTGATTTTTTATCTCTTTATGATTATTTTGTATTTGGATAAAAACTTTCATAGATTTTTGAAGATATAGTAGATTATGAGAGTTTTCAGGCCTCCTAGATTTGTAAAGTTTCAGATATTTTTGAGATATACTCCTATCTTAGAAGATAGGAAGTTAAGATTCCATAAACTCTTTAAATACTCTGTACTTTGTAATGAAAACCATCTTGGCTAAGAGCAAGAGATGGACAAGTAATTCCAGAACTTAATATAATGACATATACACATTTTGGCTTTAGCCTTTTGTTTATAATGTTGTTGTTTATGTTTTGTTAACTATGTTGCATGTATAGGTCTGATATCCATTAAATGATCTATGATGCACATGATGTTTATATTATAAATACCATCTACAACTTGCTTCTCAAAATATAAATGTTTTGATCATATCTTCGATAAAAACAATAGGATTTGTCTTTGAGTTTTAATTGAATGATAATATGCATAGGTTGCTTTCAGATTTATCTTGCTGCGATCATATGTAATTATGAGATCACAGGTTTATGTTTGTGTCTCCTTTTCTGTCATTAGAACTTAAACTGCCAATATATGTTCTAAATTTATTTAGAACAGTCATAAGGTTCATTGCAGATTTCTCTCTTGGACATGGCAGTGGGATGTTCACCACTCATGCAGATGCTTGGAGGTACATATCGCTAACTCACTAACATGTTAGCTTCTTTGTATTTTTTTTTTTGTTATTCACATATCACTGAAACTAGGATATATGGTTCAACTTTTGACTATCCACATGTTCATGTTTCATTGAAATTTTTACAAGTTTTTTTTTAGATTTATAAAGGAAAAACAAAAAAAGATTTTTATGTGCTTTCTCTATTTGCTTCTTACAAGCAATTTAGTTTTCTATCGATTTTCGTAAGTTTCGATTAAAACTTGCAGCTTGAAAATAATGTACATAAATGAGAGTTATCTATCTTTTTCTTAAATACACCTACTACAGTTACATTAGAGCATTTAAGAAAAAAATCCTAAAAGAAACAAAATAAAAGAAAGAAATAACTATCTAATTACTCTATAGTTATTTCTTTCTTTTATTTTGTTTCTTTTAGGATTTTTAGATTGGCTAACAGAGCCATTAAACCCGTTAGAACGAGTTACACCAAATAGATTGGGTTGCTTAGACAACCCCGGACCAGACCCATTCTTCTAGTTGACAG
Organism: Picea engelmannii; assembly: GCA_009831015.1. Lineage (NCBI taxonomy): Eukaryota > Viridiplantae > Streptophyta > Pinopsida > Pinales > Pinaceae > Picea > Picea engelmannii. The sequence continues at coordinate 456,012 of ML782029.1, forward strand.
ACAATCATTTTCGCCTGTCAATAGATCATCACCAAATACATTGGTATATGGAAAGAATCTAAAATTCCCATTCACTTGGATTTGAATGCTTTGACATACGTTGTCAACATTGGAATTTAGAAGAAATTTATCCTTTGCAAAGAAGATATGATCAGTTGATGCAATTGGAAGAACAAAGAAATAAAGCATTAAGGAAAATGATTCAATGACAATAGGTTATTAATAATCATTTTGGTCAAAGCACCTGGGAAAAAGATTTTAGAAAAGGGAAGCTGGTATTATTGTGGAACAAATCCAAGGAAAAATTATCTCTCCATAGAAAGTTTGAAGCAATGTGGATTGTTCCATATGTTATTGAAAAAATTCTTAATATCTGCTAAAAGATATGAAAGGGATAGTGCAAATGTTTCCAGTCAATGAAAAACTTCTCAAAAATTTCTTCTCTTGAAAATTTCCAGTCTCATTCTATACATAATTCTTTTTCCTCTGTGCATATTTTCAAAACTTTTGTTTTATTTTCTTTTATTGACTCCATTACCAATGGTAAAGATTTTGGATTCTCAATAACTCATAGGGGGTTATCGTCCCACACTTGGATCTAGTTGTTTGCCCAAAAGTGTGCTAAGTATTTCATAAATTTTATTTTGTATTTTTCCTACACTTAGATTTTTTTTATTTTTTTGTGGGTTCATGAGTCATTTCTATCTTTTTACAAAGTTATGCCTTCTCCAAAATGCATCCATTGCATTCCACTGTATCCATTTCACACCAACACTTATATTATTTCGAGTTTCTCATAGGTTCATCATATACTCTCATTCAAGTCTAAAGTTCTACCATTACCAAAATGAACTACCATGCTCCACAATCCTCATTTCAAACCATACTTAGAACTTTTTCTAATATTTCACGGTGGGTTCAACTCACTTGCCTGATTTATTTGATTATCATCGCGACTCATTCATTCGTTCATTTTCTTCATGATACTTAGACAAATTTTCAACATTTCACCTCGAGTTCATCGCCATATCATAATTCTTCAAAACTTTTTCTCTCGTCCATCTGATCGATCCAAGTATCATACTTAGTCATTTCTTGAATATTTTCACCACGGGTCCATGGGTTTGTGATCATACTCCTATATACATCCGATCCTTCACCACTCACAATAATAATTGTCTCTGTAGTCACTCCCCCCATTGTATATTAAATGTAAATGTTACGATAAATAAAAAAATATCTAACATCTTAAAAGGCTGTTATTAATGACAACCTTCTTGATAAAATCCACCATTAATTCAAATTTAATTCATTTTAATATTTCTTTGAAAGACGAGTATTGAGGTATATTATGGTAAATGGGTTTTTCTTTGGTATTAACCTTCCAAAAGACAATATATAATCTGAAAACTCCTTTGATCACGATGGCCAGAAGAAAGGAAAGCTTCTGCGAAGATACCCTCAATACATTCATACAAGAAGATAAAAAATTTCATTGGTCCAGAGGATTCAAATATTACTCTACATTTCCACCAACAAAGAGAAGTTCCAATGATATTTGGACACCAATAATTGCCAAAGTAGGTTGTGTTCCAGAGGTTTTTGATGCTAAATACCTAGTTATGTTGTGTATAGATGAGTTTGACAAAAACTAGAGGATTATTCAACTACATGGAGAATCCATAGTTTCTTTGTCACCTTCAATGCTCAGGTTACCAGAGCCAATGATGAATTTTATAGGTGATGAAGACAAATATTTCCTGAAAGATAATAATGGCGGGTGGGATATCTTAAAACAATATATGGAATACCCGACAATAATACCTGAAGATTTATCATCTATCTAGGTCAGCCTATTGAAATAAACTTACCAATAAATGGCATGGATTTTTACTAGGGTATTAGCGAAAGAATAAAATGAAACCGTTCCTCATTTAGCTCTGTATATTCTATATTTTTCTATTCACAAGAAAATAGTTTTCAACTAGGTTAAAATTATTTCTATTGAAATATCTTTTCAATTATCAAATTTTAAGAACAAGAAGTTCCACATGGCATTGTATTTAATATTTTCTATCACATACTTACATATTTTTGAAGGATTGCATTTAGCTAAATAGGTCAATTGCAAAATTGACTCAGTTCATACATGGTACCCTGCCTTATCAAAGCAGAAGGAAATGTATCATTTCTATGAAGTATACAATTTATTTGTTTCTTATTTTAAGAAACTCATATTTGAATCTAGTACATCAAGAATTTCATTAGAAGTGGAAACATTTATGGAAAAAAGAGGAATTTTTGAAGCGATGGACCATTACAACATCTTCAAGATTTATTGCTCTCGCGAAATTCCTTTTTACTTGCCATAGTATGTATCAGACATGATATTTGTGGTTGCGTTTTGTAAATAGTATAGATTATGATCTCGCTTCTTCCATGAAAGAAGGAAAAAGAAATTTATTTCCCTACCATGGAGAATCAGTGAAATGGTATTGAAAAATGTTGCAAACATTGATGAATATGCAGGATAATTTGATTAGTTTGATTTAAAGGCGACATAAGAAATTTAAGGTTTTGACCCAAATCGATTGTTCATGAAACATATGATCTATGTGGGTTAGAATGTCCATATGAAAACACTTTTCTATTTTGAGAAGAGGAAGATGAAGACAAAATCCCTGAGGCATTACCTATTGAAGATATTGGCACTGATATTAGTACCAATGAGCCACACAGGTAGCATGGAAGAGTTGTTAATTAAACAAGTACGCGTTCTTATAATGCATCTTAGAGAAGCAACCCACAAAAAAAAAATTCTCAGTCAGTAGAACAAGAATAAAAGAAGTCTTTAGTCAATGATTCTAATAATGGAGGAGATCAAAACCCTCCCAAGGAATTTTTGGAACTACCTCATAAAATTCCTATAACAAGTAAAAGAAAAATGCAAACCAATCAACAAGAAGTAGAGGAGGTTGCACCTGAAGACGAAGTTCTTGAGGAAATGAATTTGTATGCCAACACTAAAGATATAGAATTTCCCGATGAAGAGCAAAGACTTCAAGAAAGTCGGGAAATTGCAATTGAATTGGTAACATAGGAACTAGTTTTCTTTGAAGAAGAATATTTGAATGTGCACAATGCTCTGTATGATAAATATTCAAATAAATTAATCTTTGAAAGAATAAATTCAAAAAATAAAAAGATTCAAGGAAAATCCAATTCAAAATTAGATCTCAAAGAGGTACCACCTTCTAGAATTGCATGCATCCATGAAGTTACAGGAGAATCCCTTAAAGTAACTGTTGATGAGATGGAAAATGAAAATGGAATTCTCAAAAATCAAATCAAAGAACTTCAAAATGATCTAATGTTGCCACCTGTTGGAACATATAATCCTAAACCTTGATCTTACTTTCTCGAACTTCATCTTTGCTAAATAATAATTCAGAAATCAACTTTAAAATGTTTACGTCAAATTTACTGCTAGTTATAAAGCACGCATGATATCCATCGTCAATAAAGTTCCCCAGTTGATCAAACGATCCCCTTTTTCCTCGAGTTTTGGACCTGCCTGATTGTTAAAGAGTCAAATTACTAAAGGTTTCTTTGGATCTTCGTGCTTCAGGTGTTGCGACGGGTCTTCACGGTTAAAGTCTTGAAACCCGAAGTATCACCTTTTCATAAGTACATGTGTATCTTTCGAGTCTTCCCTATGTTGACACATGGCACCCCCTGGTCTCAACACATCATCTAAAATGATGTCATCTTCAACATGTCACTACGGGTAATGACCATTTCAGAAATATAACAAAGAGCTAACTTGTGAATCTATAAAGAATTAAAATGTTGAAATATTAAATCTTAATTAATTAAGTTAATCTTAGTTAAAATATAGTTAACAACTTTGTGCTTCAGAGTTCAGATGTTTACTGTCCATCATATTTTAAAAATCCTGAAGTCAGAATGCTCGAAAGAACTTAAAGTTAAACACGATTAATTAATTTTTTAAAAGAGATTATCCCATAATTAACCTTTCATGAATTCACGATTTGGGAAATTTCAAATCTGTTTCATCCAAAATTCTCGATCGTGAAGTCTTGATATTAATGGAATTAATAACAAATAAACGATAATGATTTTAATGTAGATTTTGGAGCACTAGCTATACTTTCTCACTAAGATAAACAAATTTGTCGTCAGTAAAGGTATTCTTGAATCAATACACCTGATGTGAATATAATTGCTCGCTTTTGAATTTCATTTTCATCTTGCACAAAATATTAAGTTTTTCCAACTGAGAAGCTCACATATTCCCCTATAACAGGTAATCCAGTTTCAATTTTATCGATATCATGGCACCCCGGAAGATGGCTAAAGTAGCCAGTGAAGGTGAAAATCTGAATGCGGACAGTCTGTCAAATACTTTACCAAGGGCCATTGACACTGTGAAATCTTGGACACAGGTGTTTGATATTATAGAGCATGATATTATAAATTTCCTAGAGGATTTAGGTGATGAAGTGAGATAAACTCATGCAACTAAACTCAGGGACATAGCTCAGGCATAGCTGCACAAAGTAGCTACATGACCGATACTCATTCCGTATAACAACATGATAGGCTGGGCCCAGGAAAACATCGAACCTAGAGCATTTACAACTCTCAAAAGGTTGCTATCAGGTCTTTCCAACCAGAACACATACAAGTAATGTATAAGCTATCCCCTGATTTTAAATATAATCACAATGTTGCAATCATGCTGGAGTTTGAAGAACATGAGTGTATACAATATGATAAAACCTATCCAGATATAATCAAGACTTGGTGGGGGCATTAGAAAAAATTCAGAGACGACGCTCATGGCATTTATGCCACAACGTCGTTGGATACCCATATGATTTATGTATCTCTGATGCTCTATAGGATATTTGGGAAGAAAAGCCCCACTCATTTCCCGGTAGCATGGGTTCCAATTATGCACGAGGTGGCCGAGGGATACTATTTCAACAAGGCCAAGATGTTATTGGATAATCTGGCCAAAGAAATCAATGAATACCAACAGGCTAAATCAAAGGAACATTCGACCTCTTTATACATTTCCGCATATATCATGGATGCTATTTGCTTTATGACCCCTTTCTCGTTGATGAACTGGAGTTGGACCCTGACCAATGATGAGCCTATCCACGTGTATCACTCTAAGCTCTGGGAAGACAAAGCTAAGGATTTCTTCTAAGAAATCTACCATCACGTGGTGGTACCCTTTCATGTAGATTTATATGGTTTCCCACCCCCTCGAATTTTAGATAGAATTATGGGAAACTTGGGAAAAATAATGGATTGGTTCATAACGAAAGCTTCTCTTACATTAGGGTTTTTGGGTGCTCAGTCCCCCCCCATGCTCTCCCAAAGTTTTTACCATACCAGCTAGTATGCTGAGAAGTGGCTTATCAAACAATGACAGGGGGCATCAGCAAAGAGCTGAAAGAAGCCCCCCAAAAAGTATGGCCTACCTCCCCCCTTCAGGTTGGTATGTTTTCATTATTAGACTTTGGTCACTCGAAAGTAGAGGTAGCGGCTTTGGAGGATGTCAAGTTAGTTGACATTGAGTTTAGAAGGCACGATACATACAAAATCATGGAAAACCACTTGGCCCAATACAACCTAAAGAGATATGTGCATGATAATTCCCCACATGATGAAATATTTAGGGGAGCTAGGTCATATGAATAAGTATTGAATAAAGTCCAAACTCTATCCCCATATCAGCAGGCCAGTTTCTTCAATTTTCAAAGGCACAAAAGAAACAACTTACTGAAAGTATTATAAGGATAACCAACAACATCTTCGTCTATGCAGGAAAATGTACCTTTGATTTTTGAGACAGGGAACTCTGGAAAAAAGGAAACTAAGGAAAACCCAAAGGATACTGAAGTTATAAGTGAAAAATTGGAAGCTTTAGTATCAAATCCACTAGGCCCTTAGGCAAAGTCTCAGCTAGAAGCCTTTCTGAAACAAGGACAGGACATATCTCCTTCTACACTAGACACCTATGTGGCCAACACTACTGAGCAACTACTATCTAAGGAGATAGGTGTTCCTATCACTTCATTGACACTATTGCAATCTAGTTTCGAAAATCCAAGTTCCAAAATCATTTTCATAGATGATCTCACCCCAAATTCACTTGAAGAGATGCCCCCTTCTAAATTCTTCTTCAACAAGAAAATGAGGGCTATAGTCAAACGAGAAACACATCAGAAAGATGGAGCGATGGTCAAAAGACAAAGAATGGTGTACGATGGACAGGACCAAGACGATTCAGAAGGAAATGGAAGCCTCATTAGGTTCCTTTGCCACGACAAATTAGTGGTCTATAGAAAATGTGGTTAAGCATCTAAAATATAGAAACATGTTGGTAGGGAAGTTGCAAGAGAAGATACAGACTATGGAACAAGATGTGAAAAATAAGATGAACCAAGATTTTGAATGGTTCAGAGCTTATAAAAGGCATCAAATTCAACTGCTACAAGTTAACCTTGAAGAGCTCCATTAGAATTAACAGGCCAACAAAGGCTTGATCACTCAACATGACGAATTAATAAAATAGTTGCAAACTAGGTTAGACTTGATTGAAGGTACAACAATAGAGATATGAGATTTGTTAATTTTTCAAAATCCCAACCTAGTTTCAGTCTCACTGAATTTTCAGCCAAATTTAAATGCCAAACTCAGTTTCAACACTGTCTCACCAAGAACCTCTTTCTCTCTCAACAAGACTGTTGCTGCTTCTTCTTTCCTCGCTCTTGGCATCTCACCAAGAGCCTCTTGGCATCTCACCAAGATTTCTCCAACTTCTTACCCAAGAATGGGTGCGCCCACTTGCCTTAATCAACCTCATGAGGGAAGGTGAGGAGTTTTCTAATCTAATGGCTGAGATTAGATTAGATGGGTGGCTGAGATTTGGT
>ML782029.1:466903-481429 GCA_009831015.1 Picea engelmannii
GCCAACAAATGTTGTATGGCAGCCTTGGAATGCATGCCAATACTCTCAGAAATTGCAGCTGCTGTCCTCCTCAATTTCTGTGCACATTACATGCTGTATGACCTCCACAAATCCGTACGGTACGGCCTGTTCTTCCTTGCTATTTGAAATCCATACTTCTCTTTGCTTTGGGATGCGTTCTCTCCTTTAGCAAATGTTGTCTCTTTTCTCAGCTCGACCTCTCTCTTGCTCTCTGGCATCTCACCAAAGATCTCTTCTTTTTCTCTCTCTTGTTCTCTCAACAAGAATGCTGCAACTTTCTTATTCTTGGCATCTCACCAAGAACCTCTTTCTCTCTCAACAAGACTGTTGCTGCTTCTTCTTTCCTTGCTCTTGGCATCTCACCAAGAGCCTCTTGGCATCTCACCAAGATTTCTCCAACTTCTTACCCAAGAATGGGTGCGCCCACTTTCCTTAATCAACCTCATGAGGGAAGGTGAGGAGTTTTCTAATATAACGACTGAGATTAGATTAGATGGGTGGCTGAGATTTGGTGTCTCTTCACTCACCCTCACTTTAATCATAAAGTTATCTTTTAATTTGCATCTCACAAATTAATTTGACTAAGACCCACATTCGACAATTTCTCCCCCTTAGGCACATAGGGAAGAGAAACACTTGCCTTGGTACTTTATTTTAATTTAAAACTCAACAAGATTTTGGGTCTCAAGCACTGGAGGTGAGTGAAAATCTAGAAATAACCCAACAAGATCCCTTCATGAAGGTTGATGCCATCCAAAAATAATACCAGGCAATAGATCTCGCCCTCAAAGATATATGTATTAAATAAAGAGAATCTTGCTCAACTCGAGTTAAGTTTCAAGAGGTTGTCTTATTGGTACCAAAGGAGTAAGTCTCAGATGTTCATCGACTTTATCTTTTTGAACAAATAAGAGGTGATATGGTTTTAAAGGCCTGGGAAACAAATTTAGCAGAAAGAAAGAGACTGGACAGAGATGTAATTGAAGATTTTCTAGAAACATTGACATCACTAGACAAAGGACTAATTTATTTTGAAGGAAACACTATCTCCAAAGCCCTGGGTCAAATTGATATAGCCAAGAACTAGGATAATGCTAGAACAAGCAAGGAAGAAGCTTTGAAGGCCATCCAAAACATGAACCAGATTGATCTCATTCAAATATATAAGTGGATAGTAAATCCCAACTTACATCTACAAGTCACATCCCAAGGAACGAAGAGGATACAAGAAAAGTTGCTTCATATAGAGAGAAATCTATACACTTTCGAAGTGAAAGAAGCAACTAGGCCTTCAAGGTTAGTGGTGCAACTATTGAGTAAATGTATCGAATATGAGAAAACAAGTACATCCAGAAACAAGTAAGGAAACGTGCACATACTATTCATACATGTGAAGAATCAGACATCATCTGTATCCAAGATAAAGAAGCAAGTGAGGAAAATAAACACCCCTGCTAGTAGACGAAGAGACAGAGGAGAACACTAGTAGAACTCTTCAGTTCTTATATTTTGTTGCGTCATTCAAAAATATTTGCTATTTTTAGTTATAAGAAGTCCAACTGTTTTGAGTTGAGACAATTTGTATAAATAGATAGATTCAAGATCTATTAAGGGTTGCTTCTTGCCGATTGTAATAGAAAAAACTCTCCTTATTGAGTATTAATACAAGTGAAGACAAAGATTCCAAGTTTTGTTTAAATTTGGGTTATGTACTTCTTCTGTTTTTCCATATCTCAACATTTCTTTAAGAATTTACTTGATAAATGTTTGATTTCAATTTAGTAAAACAACTACTGTAATCGTATTGCATCAGTAATTTGTTAGGCAAGCAAATTTTCCTCTGTATTTACTGTAAGTAAATCAAGACATGTGAGCTATGTGGATTACTGTATTTTATACTTTATTCAAGGTTACACTATCTATTTTCTTCTACTTCATCTAGGTGATATTCTTCAGTAATTAATGCTTTGCTTTGTTTTACAGTTTTGTACTTTTCTCTCACATCATTCGATATTACAAATTTGACTCAGATAGTAAACACGACCTCTGTGCTACCATGCAATTAATCTCATTTACGGATTTTTTCTCATATAACTAAGGTAGAAAAATCACTTTTAAAAAACACTCTCATGAACTTTCCTGATGTTTGACATTATCCTTTGAGCCTTAAGTTTAATCTCGGGAACAACATCTTTTTGGCACTATTGCCGGGGACGGAGAAACAAAGTTATTTTTCCCTAGGAAAATGACAAGGCAAGATTCTATATTTGATAGTGAACAAAGATTGAATACTAAATTAAGGCTATTTTTATATTTCACTTGGTGACTCCACCACAGATAAATTGGCATTCGATCGAAAGAATACCACAAAGAACCCAGGCGATAAGAATAGTATAGTTGTATTGGATCCTGAAAGATTGTTGAAACCACAGGGATACCTCAAGTTGACTACCACATCGGTAGGCTAAAAATACCAACCCAAAGTTTCACAAGTGAATACTAAGGTTCCGTTTGAAGAACCAACCCCTGAAGAAAATTCTAAACGAGCACCCTCTGCGGAGGCGTCAAATTATAAACCCGAGGTTAGATTTGAGATCCCTGAGGTAATTGCGCCTGAAGTAAAGATTGAAATTGACTTGAATGATACTCCTAATGGTTAGAATAAAGGACCCTCCTCGTTACCCATTGTCGCTAATACTGTTTTAAATTCATCATTACCCGAAGTAAAAGTTTCAGCTCTCCGAAATCTTGAAGAACACATTTTATACCCGGATTCATCCCCAACTGGTTCTCCTATTTATACATCTTGTAAATCAGAGGAAACCAGTACACGTTTTCCTTTCCCCCCTCCTCTATAATTTTCTTCTCCTAACGAACTTTTTCCAGAATTTCCTTTGCTACATCCCAAAGAAGTTGAAAGGTCTCCACTTTGGTCCCTAGAAGTTTTTGAAAACCCTCTTTTTTCATAAAGTCCGTCCCCCAGACGTTCGATGGCTACTGCTGGAGGAAGAGGAGCAGATGGAAAAGGTCAAGGATCGCCCCCACCCCCTAATATTTTTTCCAAGGTTTAGGCCATATACGCTCCCTTGGTCCTTCCTCCTGTCCTTCACGATTTACCTAAAAATTATATGAAGAACTTACCAAAATTTATGGGAGAGGGAGATTTAACTGCAACAGAGCACATAACCTTTTTCGATCAGTTCGCTGATATCCTTAGTATTGAGCATGAATATGCTTCTCAAGGATTTTAGTGAAACATTTTGAAGGACAAGTAAGAATCTATTTTCGAGGACTCCTGGTAGGATCCCTACGGTCATATGATGATTTAGAAAATGCTTTTTTAAGATAGTGGGGAGAAAAGAAGGACCATATGTATTATTTGATTGAATTTGGGGCTCTAAGCAAAAGGAATTCTGATTCAGTTCTCTAATTTAATCAGAGGTTTAACAAACTCTATCATAAGATCCCAACCAAAGTTAAACCCTCTCAACCTGCAACAAATGTAACTTTCGCAGGGGATTTTGAGCCCGATTTTTCCCTACTTTTAATAGAAAGAAGATTTGCCACGTTGGCAAGAATACAAGACGATGCCATAGAAATCGAATCAAACATGATTGCATTTGGAAAATTAAAATCTAAGGTTGATACAAGAATCAAAGAACCTAAATGCTTCAGGGAACAAGCAGGACCCTCCGGGTCTCGGAAGTTTGCGAAAGAAAAAATGGATGACATGGCTAAGATAATCAAAGATTTGTCAAACAAAATATCTAGAATGGAACTAGACCAATCCAGACCTGATCCATTTGCTAGAAAAGATTTCAGGAGAAATCCTAACCCCCAGACCCAATAGAGACAAGTGAAAAATGAAGATAAAAAAATCCAGGCTCCATTTAAAACGGAAAATTTTATGCAAAGGGATGATATAAAAAAATATGAGGGGTTAGAAGAGAATATAAAAAACCTTAGTGATGACAACCAGGAACCTCATTTAACTAGGCAGGATTATGAAAGATCTCTAGACCAAGAACCCCTATTTAGTAATGAGGAAAGTATAAATAATCTGGGAGAGTCTCCATATCAAGGAATTGCCAAATCCATAATGGTTGAGCTTCAAAACAAGTATAATTTAAGGACCAAAGAAACAAATACTACAAGTGTTCTACCAAAAAATATTTTATCGAGAAATAAAGCGAATGAGGTAGTTGTTACTAAACCACTAGTTGAAACACAAGTTGGACGAACCAAAAAAGTTGAAACTAGAGCAACACAAACTAAGAAAACGGAGAATAATTAAGCATAAGCTTCAACCAAAGAGGTAGAAAAAAAAATGAAGGTTTCAGTTTATAAAATGAACTAAATAAAATTAAAATCCCCATGCTGCTGGTTGATCTTGCTAAAAATCCAATTTATAAAAAGTAGATTGTTAAAATGATAAATTTTTCTAATGTTGAAAGTCATGCAAATGTGATCAATTTGCAAGATGAAAGACTGACGATTATGTTTGGTTCGCACATCGAAAATGCTAAGGATTTTGTTGCTCCGTTTTATATTACATTAACTGTGCATGAACACTTCACAACTGCATGCTAGATTCTGGGTCCTCTCATAACTTAAAGCCTAAAATTATTATGGAAAATTTGGTCCTCAAAATCACTAGACCTTATCAGGACTTATACTCGTTTGATTCAAGAAAATTTAAGTGTCTCGGCATGATCAAGTATTTGGTAATGAATCTTGTACAGATTCCTATAAAAATTATCCTTATGGACGTAGTCGTTGCTGACATCCCCACCAAGTATGGCATGCTTCTATCCAGGTCTTGGGGCATGAAACTAGGAGGATCACTTCAACTAGACATGACGTACACTACGATCCCGATTTTTGGTGGAACATTTACTCAACTATATAGAGAGGCTAGACTGGCATATACTGTAAGTGACCCCAAAAACCCAAACAATTATCCAGTCTATGTTGCCGATTAGGATCTAGGAAATTGTATTTTATCAATAGATGATGATTTTGAAGAATGTATAGAAGAAGAAAACAAAAAAATAGAAAAAACAAAGAAAAGTGTAAATAATAGAGAAGGAGTACGGAAATTGTTTTTTGAAGGGGAGGGGGATAGGGTGTTATTTTTTGCACCTGAAGATGAATACACTATCCCCTTTTCATACAGATCACAGTGGGAAATCGATTATAAAAATAATGTTTGTGAGTATGAAGATCTAGTCTTAGAGTTAGAGGCTATCAGGAAGCTAATAACGTGAATAAGAAATCGATCATACATAGTCACCAAACCCTCAGTCCTAATCCAATGATGGGTCATCATTCGACATCAAACTAAGCTATATCAGTGCATCCAATCTATTGAGACATTCTCAATCCCAGTCCTTCAGATCTTACACATACAACATGAAAACTACATTATGGATTCAACAACATTAGTCCAAGGAACTATCTTATAGTTTATGGTGATGCAAAGCTTATCATGAAACAAATAAAGAAGCTATATCAATATAAACATTCGAGGCTAAGGTCATACAGGAACTGTGCCTGGGATTTGATAGAGAATTTCTTCTCGTCCTTTAACATTCACTACATTCCCAGAACGGAAAATCAACAGGCAGACTCTTTAGCCAAGGCAACTGCTATGTTTGTTCCACCTACTATCCTAAAGCTGAAATATCATATTGAGATGAGACACAGACCGTCGATCCCAAATAATGTGCAACACTGGCAAGTTTTTGAAGATGATGAGGAGATTAAATAGTTCCTAGAAATGGTTGACGAGTTCTCCGAGATTCATATAGATCAAAAGAATCAAAATGATCTTATCTTGATCATGCAGGAAGGTGAAGATCCTAAAAAGTTCCAAGATAAGATCGCAAATCACCGAATGCTTGTGCTTAAGAACAATTAGATCCCTAGAGGTTTTATACCTTTAGAGATATTGTTTGACCAATATGATATACCCTTAAAATATACCTTACGACCTCAGCCCGAAGAGGTGGAAGACTTAAATATAGGAACTAAAGAAGATCCCAAGCTAGTCAAGATATCTAAATACCTCCCAAACCAAGTGAAGAATGAATATGTTGAATTTATTAAACAGTATAAAGATGTCTTTGCATGGTCCTATAATGATTTAAAAACTTACGATACCTCTGTAATTGAACATAATATTCCTTTGAAGCATGGTATCAAACCTTTCTGGCAAAAGCTGAGACAAATAAATCCTATCCTCCTACTTGTAATAGAAAGAGAGGTCAAGAATCTTCTCGACGCAAAGATTATCATCCCACTTAGGAATTTTGAATGGGTAGAAAATTTGGTACCTGTCAGGAAGAAGAGTGGAGAAATAAGGCTTTGTGTAGATTTCAGGAATTTAAACTGGTCATCCCTTAAGAAAAAATATCCATTGCCGAAGATGGATCATGTACTGGAAAAAGTAGTTGGAGCTAACAAAATGTCTATGATTGATGGTTTTTCTGGATATAACCAAATCGTTGTCCATGAAGATGATACAGAAAAAACTGCATTCACTACTCTGTGGGGAGCTTTCATGTATGATAAAATGCCATTTGGTTTGAGGAACGCAGGGGCCACTTACCAAAGAGAAATGGATATAGATTTCATTGGTGAGAGAGATAAATTTTTGGTTATTTACTTATATGATCTAATAGTCTTCTCTAATTCTGATGCAGAACATTTGGTTCATCTCAAACAAACCTTCGAGAAATGCAGAAAATTTGGTTTGTTTCTTAACCCTAAGAAGTCTCATTTTTTATGCAAGAAGGAAATCTTTTGGGGCATATAGTTTTGAAGGACATAATCAAGGTTGACCCCAAGTGAATCGAGGCTATTGACACAATAAACATTCTTAGAAATAAAAAATAAATCCAGTCTTTTTTAGGGGAGATAAAGTTTTTGAGAAGATTTATCGCTAACTTTGCTGAAATTGTCAAACCAATCATAGATGTCTCGAATAAAGACAGTGAGATGAAATGGATTGCCGAAGATAAAGCTTCATTCAAGCGAGTTGAGAAAGCTATAAGCAAAGCTCCAGTGTTAGCTAGTCCAGACTATACTAAGGAATTCCTAATCTTTTCTTTCACATATGAACATACTATCGCAACAGTACTCTTGCAAAATAATGAAGAAGGTTTCCAGCAACCGATAGCCTTTTTCAGTAAAATTCTCATAGACACCGAATTAAGATATGATATACTAGAAAAACAAGCTTACGCGATGGTGAAATCTCTTAAACCTTTCAGGACATATGTATTGCATTCCAAAATAATTTCTTATGTGCCAACAAGCTCTGTCAAAGATATCTTGGTACAACCGGACAACAATGGCAGGAGAGGTCGGTGGTTAGCTAAAATTTAGGAATTTGATATTGAAGTAAAACCGACCAAGCTAGTCAAAGGTGAGGGCCTAGCGAAATTGTTAGCATAATCAAATTTTAGGGAACTCAGAATAAACCACCTAGAATCACATAGATATATCCCAGAGATAGACAAACTTGATGATCAACCCCCTACAGTCCATATCTAAGATAAATTTTCTTCCTCTGATTGGTATCACAATATTATTTCATACCTCCTCACCCTTCAGTGCCTGAGTGACATGAATCCATCCAAAGAAAGAACGTTAAATATATACACAGTTAAATACTGTATTATTGAAGATCAACTATACTGGAAGGATCCTTTAGGTTTCTTGCTACGTTGTTTAATAGAATCTGAAATAGAGAATGTTATAAATGAATTTCACGAAGGAGTGTGTGGAGGATATCATGCCTGGAGGGAAACGACCAAAGTTATTGGCCAAATTTATTTACTGATGTGAATGCTAAGGTCAGAGCCTACAACCCTTGACATATGTTCTATGGTAAACAAAAACTCCCTACACCACCTTTAGTCCCAGTCAAAAAATAAGCTCCCTTTCAACAATGGGGCCTGGACTTCATCGGAGAAATCCATCCACAGTCAAGTGCCCAACATAAATGGATCTTAATTGCTACCGATTATTTCACTAAATGGGTTGAATCCATTCCAACTTAGAATTCCATAGATTCAGTAGTTATAAATGTTTTGGAAGAAAATATCCTATCAAGGTTTGGTTTCCCTTGAAAAATAGTCACGGACAATGCCCAAGCTTTCAAATCTATGGCAATGGTAAATTTTTGTCAAAAATATAATATCGTGTTAGGACATTCCACAACATATTATCCTTAAGGAAATGGGCTGGATGAATCATCCAACAAGATTCTGATGAATATAATAAAAAAAGTGTTGACAGAGAATAAGAAGGCTTGGCACATTCACCTAAAGTATGCCTTATGGGAAAACAAAATTGGCACTAAGAAATCAATAGGCATGTCCCCTTTCCAACTCATTTATGGTACTGATATTGTCCTTCCAATCAATCTCACTCTTCCAGTGATGAAGCTATGGAAAGACGCAAATGAAGAGCCAAATGACGTGATGAGGAGGATAAACCAAATTATTGAAGTCCAACAAAAAAGGGCCGAAGTTGATGACACACTCCAAAATTACCATGATAATATGAAAGCCCTTTTCGATTAAAAAGCGTAATACAGGGAGTTCCTTCTTGGTGATTTAATTTTAAAATGGGATGCTAGAAAAGAAGATGCAGGAAAAAATGACAAATTTGATCATCTTTGGTTCGGACCATTCAGGATTGCAGCTAGAAAGGGAAAGAATTAATTCCTACTAGAAAATCTTGACGAAAATTGTTTTGATGCCCTTTTCAACGGGCACTATCTATTTATTTTTATGCAATAATCATGTTTCACATTACCACTGTATATGTTGGTTTGGTTTCTTGTTTGAATTTGCAATTTCGTTTTCTTTCATAGGATATCTAAATTTACTTCTACGTTGTAAATAAACCAAGTTTTATTTGATATCATAAAATAATATATAAAATATCCCAACTGCATATAATTTCTATTCTGCGGAATTTTATGAATTTTTTGCTTTATACTCTTTCACAATACTTATTATTGGACGAGAAATAAGGAGGTATCAGAATCCAACGTTCAGTTTTCAATACATTTTCTTTTCTCAAAACATGTGATGAATTAATAATTGGTTTGATTGAAAATGTAAATGAAATCCGAGGTATGAACTTCTACGCTTATTGTTCAAGATAAAATGCTAAAGGAAATCTTAGCGGATATAAACAAGGTTCTACTTATGTAAATATAATCACCTGATCAAAGGTCAGAAATTTTGTAGTCTTTTGAGTTAAGTGAAAATAAAACAAAAAGTTGAAATAGAAGGAAAATAAAATAAGAATAAAAGAGAAGCTTGATAATCGAAAAGGAAACTGTGTGGAAATGAGATTATTTTGTGTCAGATCATATAAGTCCCCGCCCTATTCCATTTTGCATATATTCAAGATTTTATTCTATTCTAACCTTCACTACCTATCCTTAAATCTTCAAATAAATAATTTCACCTTGACTCAGAAAGATTAAAAGCATATCTTCAAAACAAGATTGGGAGAAAATCTTTATGTTCCTCTGTTTTTAACTGAAATAAAGTATGTCTAAGCTAATCCTGATAACTTTAGCTCCTGAAGAACAGGAGAGATTTAGTCCAGAGTATAATAGAAAACGGTTGACAGGCCTTCATTGTCCAATATTAAGTAGATATCATCCATGTATGATACATACAAATTGATTGCCCCCACTTCAAAAAAAATAAAATAAAAAATATAAGACAG
Organism: Picea engelmannii; assembly: GCA_009831015.1. Lineage (NCBI taxonomy): Eukaryota > Viridiplantae > Streptophyta > Pinopsida > Pinales > Pinaceae > Picea > Picea engelmannii. Next base: position 476,681 of record ML782029.1, read on the forward strand.
ATGGTGAAAGGAAATTCATATAATGATTGCCCCCATCTATTCCAATACAAATGGTGAAAGGAAATTCATAAAAATGATTTCCCACATTTTTTCCAAAAGATATGATGAAAGGAAATTCATGAAATGATTTCCCTCATCTCAATAAAAAGAAAAAATGCTAATTGAAGTGGTGAAAGAAAATTCAATGGGAAAAGTAGATAACTTCACCAGGGTACTGAACAAGCTCACTGGAAGTGAAGAAATATCTACGATATCTATAAGGTTTTCATACATGTATAAACATACTCTGGTATCTGGTTCTCTTTTCGGTAATATTTACATTCTAAACCGACAAGGGATTCCCTGAATAAATTGTTGAAATTACTTTGCCTTGATGCGAACGATATCAACCAAAGTCTGGTAGTTTAGTTAAAGTTGTTTTGATTATCTTAAACAAATACAAACTCAGTTTCAGGAAAAGGAAACTATTAATAGCCTAACTTGAGATCAATGATTGATTGTGTTTTGAAGGTTTTCTGAGACAAAACTGAAGTCCATTTTTTCTTTGTATGATTTTTCCCGAAAGGTGTTTCCCAGAAATACAATTATGACTCCATTTACCCAATAAAGGCACTTGGTCTACCATTCTTCCACGCCTCGTAGGGAGGCGCGATCCCCAGATGGAGCCTATGTTGGAGCATATATAATCCTAAACCTTGAGCTTACTTTCTTGAACTTCATCTTTTCTTAATAATAACTCAGAAATCAGCTTTAAAATGTTTAAGTCAAATTAACTGCTAGTCATAAAGTGCACATGATATCCGTCGTCGATAAAGTTTCCCATTTGATCGAACGATCCCCTTTTTCCCCGCGTTTTGGAGCCGCCTGATTGTTAATGAGTCAAATTACTAAAGGTTTCTTCGGAGCTTCATGGTTCGGGTGTTGCGACGAGTCTTCATGGTTAAAGTCTCGAAACCTGAAGATGTCCGTTATTTACCTTTTCATTAAATTTTAAAGGACACGATTCATAAGTACACGTGTATATTTCGAGTCTTCCCTAGGTTGACACGTGGCACCCCCTGGTCTCGACACATCATCTGAAATGACATCATCTTCGACACATCACTACGGATAATGACCTTTCAGAAATATAACAAAGAGATAACTTGTGAATATACAAAGCATTAAAATGCCGAAATATTAAATATTAAATAATTAAGTTAATCTTAGTTAAAATATAGTTAACAACTTCACACTTCAGAGTTTAGATGTTTACCTTCCATCATATTCTAAAAATATCGAAGTTCGAATGCTCAAAAGCACTTAAAGTTAAACATGATTAATTAATGATTTAAAAGAGATTATCTTGTAATTAACCTTTCATGAATTCGCGATTCAGGAGATTTCAAATATGTTTCATCTAAAATTCCCGATCGTGAACCGCCGATATTAATGGAATTAATCACAAATCAACGGTAATGATTTTAACGTAGATTGCGGATCGCCAGCTAGATTTTCTCATTAAGATAAACAAATTTTCTATCAGTAAAGGTATTCTCGAATCAATACACCTGATGTGAATAAAATTGCTTGATTTTGAATTTCATTTTCATCTTGCACAGAATAGTAAGTTTTTCCAACTAAGAAAATCACTCATTCCCTTGTAACAGGTAATCCAGTTCTGATTTTATCGATATCATGGCACCAAGGAAGATGGCTAAAGCAACCGGTGAAGGTTCAAATCCGAATGTAGAAATTCTGTCAGATACCTCACCAAGGGCCATTGACACTGTGAAATCTTGGACAGAGGTGGTCGATATTCTAGAGCATGAGCTTATAAATTTCCTAGAGGATCCAGGCGATGAAGTGAGTGAAACTCATGCAACTAAACTCAGGGACATAGCTCAGTCAGAGCTGCACAAAATAGTTGCACGACCAAGACTCATGTCGTATAACAACATGATAGGATGGGCCCTGGAAAATGTTGACATTCAAACCAAGAGAATTTACAACTCTCAAAAGGTTGTTATTGGGTCTTTCTGACTAGAACACATACAAGTAATGTATAAGCTATCCCCTGATTTTAAATATATTCACAATGTTGCATTCCTGTTGGAGTTTGAACAACACAAGTGTATACAATATGATAAAAGCTATCCATATATAATCAAGACCTAGTGGGGGAATCCGAAAAAATTCATAGCCGACGCTCATGGATTTTATTCCATAGCATCATTGGATACCCATATGATTTATGTAGCTTTGATGCTTTGTAGGTTATTCGAGAAGAAAATCCCCACTGATTTCCTGGTAGAATGTGTGCTAATTATGAACAAGGTGGCTAAGGTATACTCTTTTAACTGGGCCAAGATGTTATCGGATAATTTGGCCAAAGAAATCACTAAATACTAGCAGGCTAAATCAAAGGGATAGTCGACCCCTTTCTACATGTCCACATATATCATGGATGCTATTTGCTTTATGACCCCTTTCCTACTGATGAACTGGAGCTAGACCTCGAACAATGCTAAGCCTATCCACATATATCACTCTAAGCTATGGGAAGAGAAAGCTAAGGAATTATTCTATGAAACCTTCCATCATGTGGTGGTACCCTTTCATGTAGCTTTATATGGTTTGGGATTTTATATAGAATCATGGGAAACCTGGGAAAATAGCGGACTGGTTCATAGATGAAAAATTATCTTACATCAAGGTTTTCAGGTGCTCAGTCCCCCCCCATGTTCTCCTAATTTTTTTACCATAACGACTAGTATGTTGAGAAGTGGCTCATCAAATAGTGACAGGAGGAATCAACAAAGATGAGCCACCTGTCACTGTTTGATGAGCCAGAGATGTAATTGAAGCTTTTCTAGAAACATTGACATCACTAGAAAAATGATTAATTTATTTTGAAGGAAACACTATCTCTGAATCCCTGGGTCAAATTGATATATCCAAGAACCAGGATAATGCCAAAACAAGCAAGGAAGAAGCTTTGACGACCATCCAGAACATGAACCGGATTGATCTCTTTCAAATAAACAAATGGATAGTAAATCCCAACTTACAGCTATAGGTCACATCCAAAGGAACAAAGAGGATACAAGAAAATTTGGCTCAGATAGAGAGAAATCTATACAGTTTCGAGGTGAAAGAAGCAACTAGGCCTTCAAAGTTAGTGGTGCAATTATTGAGTAAATGCATCAAATGTATCGAATATGAGAAAACAAGTACATCCAGAAATAGGTAAGGAAACATGTGCATACTATTCATACATGTGAAGAATAAGATGCCAACTGTATCCAAGATAAAGACACAAGTGAGGAAAAAAAATGCCCCTACAAGCAGATGAAGAGACATAGGAGAACACTAGTATAAATATTCAGTTCTTATATTTTGTTGCCTCATTCAAAAATATTTTCTATTTTTAGTTATAAGAAGTCCAACCATTTTGAGTTGGGACAATTTGTATAAATGGATAGATTCAATATCTATCAAGGGCTGCTTCTTGCCGATTGTAATAGAGAAAACTCTCCTTATTGAGTATTAATACAAGTGCAGACAGATATTCCAAGTTTTGTTTAAATATGGGTTATGTACTTCTTCTGTTTTTCCATATCTCAACATTTCTTTAAGCATTTCCTTGATAAATGTTTGATTTCAATTTAGTACAACAACTATTATAATCATATTGCATCAGTAATTTGTTAGGCAAGCATATTTTCCTTTGTATTTACTGTGAGTAAATCAAGACCTACGATTCGTGTGGATTACTGTATTTTATACTTTATTCAAGGTTACACTATCTATTTTCTTCTACTGCAACAAGGTGAGATTCTTCTGTAATTAATGCCTTGCTTTGTTTTAAAGTTTTGTACTTTTATCTCACACCGTTCAATATTACAACTTTGACTCACATATGAAACACGGCCTCTGTGTTGCCATATCGTTAATTTTATTTAAGTAATTTTTCTCATATAACTAAGGTAGAAAAAGCAATTTTAAAAAACACTCCCATGAACTTTCCTGATGCTTGACGTTATCCTTTGAGCCTTAAGTTTAATCTCAGGACCAACACCACCCATATTCACTAGTCCAATTGCCATTGTTCATCTGTTAATAACCAAACATCAATATAGCATAGAAAAACCGTAGGAAAAGTACTCAATGCCTTGAAAAAGAGATAATTTCAGATAATAATCCTCTTCGAGGGGGCAAACTCCTTTTACCCCACTTAAATGTTCAAGTACAAGATGATTCAAAATGAAAATGTCTCCTTGGTATATATAGGAGACTAGGAGGTATAATTACAACTAATGGCCTAAAGCCGACATAAATAAAATAACATTACTAATACAATATGCCCCAATTAAGGGGTACTGAGCCAATATTAGGGCTTAACATGCCCCTCTCCTTGAGACAAGTGTTGTCCGCAACGCTTGAGTAACTCTGGATGCTTCTATATAAAAGACTCATCTTCCCAAGTGGAATCTTCAGCCGGTAGTTTCCTCCATTTAATGAGATACTCTGAAATTGATCTATTCCTCAGCTGGCGAATTCTTGTGTTAGTGATGGCTTCAGGCTCCAATATGATTTTTCCTTCCTCATCAAGTTCTGGCAATATAGTTTGAACTGGGATTTTGTCACCTATAACCTTCTTTAAGCATGAAACATGGAAAACTGGGTGTACTCGTGAAGATGCAGGCAGCTCCAATTTGTATGCCATAGTACCAATATTTTGCAACACCTTATAAGGTCCATAGTACT
>ML782029.1:523487-535956 GCA_009831015.1 Picea engelmannii
ACTTTCAACAACAGAGGCAGAGTATGTTGCTGCTACAGAGGCTAGTAAAGAGATGATTTGGTTAAAAAGGTTTATGGAGGAATTGGGAAAGAAGCAGGAGAACAACAAGTTGTACTGTGATAGTCAGAGTGCCATTCACCTTGCAAATAACTCAGCCTTCCATTCGAAGACTAAGCATATACAGTTGAGGTACCACTTCATATGATCCGCCTTGGAAGATGGACAATTGAAGATGTAAAAGATACACACTAGCTAGAATCCTGCAGACATGTTAACAAAGGGAGTAACCAGGGAGAAACTGAGTTCTTGCTCAGTTTCAGTTGGTCTTCAAGATTGAAGATGAAGATGAGAAATTTTCCAGGTCCAAGAAGGGTCAAAGTCCAGCATATACAGCAACAGTGGAGTTGTTGAGATCAGTCTCCAAGTGGGAGATTGTTGGTTGTGGAGCCTGATTATCTTCCTGATGCAGAGGTCCTTTGCTTTCAGACGTGTCTATACCCCATGAAATATTTACACCCCAGAAGTATGTACACTCTTCCACACGGGGGAGTGCAGAGGGGGGGTACCCCCTCTGCGGGGTCTGGGGGGTCCATCCCCCTGGCTGGGGGGTTTGGGGGCAAGCAGGCCCCCAGCGAGGGTTCGGGGGTAGCGTCCCCCGAAGCAAAAATTGCCTTATAAAAGTATATTGTAATTTCATTGTAAATATGGACCGTTTATTATAAGGTTGCAGATATAACGGTAGAGATTATGTTAGGGTTTTTTTTTTCCCCTAGAAGGAAACCCTCTTTTATGAGGGAAATGTATTGTGGCTATGTATGAGAGTGAATATTGTATTCTGAGAGAGGAGACTGTGAGAGAAAGAAGAAGAAGTTACAGCGGGTTTTGTTGTAGGTTGTATCCCTTCATTTGCCGGATAATAATAAAGGAAGGACCTAGCAATTTCTCTGGTGGACGTAGCCCACACTGGGTGAACCACGTAAATATGTGTCTCTCTTGTATTGTGTGTCTTCTGTGTTTTTTGTTTCTGCATTTGATTTATTTTATTGCTCCGCGGTCCTATTTTTCTAACATTAAAAACCAAACATCAATATAGCATAGAAAAACTGCAGGAAAAGTACTCAACGCCTTGAAAAAAAGATAATTTCAGATAATAAGCCTCTTCGAGGGGGCAACCTCCTTTTATCCCACTTAAATGTTCAAGTACAAGATGATTCAAAATGAAAATGTCTCCTTGGTATATATAGGAGACTAGGAGGTATAATTACAACTGATGGCCTAAAGCTGACATAAATAAAATAACATTACTAATATAATATTCCCCAATTAAGGGGTAATGATCCAATATTAGGGCTTAACATCATCCTTGGAGGAACTTTGATGGAACACCAAAGTCAAGTTCAAAATTAAGAGGGACATCAAGCCTACTGGTGTTGTTAGAATCTATGTTGGGTAAAACATAAAGAAAATAATGTCTCTTATTCTTGAGGCATGGGAATTGGTGAATAGTTTTGTTTCTTTGGGGTCCATAATTAAAAATCTAAGACAATACCTCTGGGTCGATCTAAAAATTATGAGGGTTTTTATAAAGATTGTGTTATTACATTTGTTTTAAAAGTTTCTAGAATAAGTGAATAAAAAATGAAGGAAGAATATTTGTTACACATTATTTTCGTCATCCCTATGACCATTAATGATGTAAACCTATCTATTGCCTTCAGAGGGGTCAGTGGCCTGATTTCCTGAAGAAAGAAGAGAGAAGAAATTTTCCTAAGAAAAGAAGTTGCATTCTCCTTTGTAAAAACCCTATTAAAGAGGATATTCACAGGTTGCTATATAGGCAGGGTGCGAGAATGCCTAATTCTCCCAGGCTGCACCATAGCTAGGTTGCGATAGGTTTGCAGGTTGCTCTATAAGTAGGGTGCGAGAATGCTCATACGTGGGAAAAATGAGCATCTTCTCGATGCTTCTAGAAGGAGAAACTTCCATGTTGAGGTGGAATCCGAATGGTTTGGATCTTACTCACTTTCATGACTTAGTGGGATCATACTAACCTCCTCACCTTATCCTCTTCAAATTATAAAAGGAGAGGAGCTCTGATGGAGAAAGTTAGCTTTGGATCTTTTTGGATTAGATTGGATTGGATTGAGCTTTGGAGATTGTTAGCTTGGCTAGATGAGCCACTTTTTCAAGATAGATTGTGAATATTATCAGATCGATTCTCTTAGAATTATTGGAGTGGAAGTGTGTGGGGAATGAAGGACAGTTGGAAGGGACCTTACGACATCAAGGCCACGGTTGTAATCTCTCTTTCACATTTAATATGATACAATAATATAATTCTTTCCTATAAAGATTGTTGTGTTTTTATTGTATGATTCCTTGATCACATACATAGATTTATATTGAGTTTATTCTATTACTATCACTTTGGTCGGTTGCGTTCTTTTGCAAGATCATCATTGTATGAGTGTTGGAATAGAGCTAGGATGGAGATAGCGAGAGGAAGTGACGTTTAAATGGTATGTCACCTATCCCTCTTTAGTCAGTAAATTCAATATTTAAAACTTAAGGAAAGCATCATGTTCTGGTGTGTTTTGTTCTAGATCTAGGTGGATCTAGGGAGATCAGTTAGTGTCCGCACCTACCGATTTATCCGATAACAAAATTGGCGACTCCACTAGGGAACATATTGTTTCCTATTTAGTCTAGTTTCCCTTGCTTTGATTGCTTGTTTTCTGGTTTTTGAGTCTGTGGGAGATCCATCTAGACTCTCTAGATATGAAATTTCACTTATACTCTTTTGTCCTTTTCCAAATTCTCTTTGATTTCAAGTAGTCTCACACTGTACTGGTCTATATCCTGCGAAAACGCCTCAGTTTCGCACCCTACTATGTAATCCAATGCGACATGTTCGCACCCTACCTTTCTCCAGCCTACGAACTCCATTGATTTTCTCACTGCACCCTATAGCTAGGCTACGAACCCATTTGAAATTTTTATTTGGAATCAGGCTTTCCTATATTTTGATGCCCAGTTTTTCTTTGATCAGCTGGATTGAACTTTTGGAGCCTATATTGATCTGTTTATAGTATGCTTGACATTCTTTGAGTTGCTTTTAGCCATCTTTTCTTTTTTTGGTTTTGAAGGATTATTCTCTTGCTTTGAGTGTCTTTCAATTCCAAAGCCTGTGTTTTCTTTAGAATTGTTTAGGGAAATATCATATTTCTTCTGAATAGTTCGCTTTAAAAGAAAACTTTTAGTTTGGGTTTATTTATTTTAAGAAAGTTCATTATTGCTTTTAGTGAAATTTTTGAAACAAAAAGATTTAATTTCTTGCTTTATATTGGATTGAGGGCATCCTTGCATTTCAAGTAGCGGAATTGCATGATTCTTGGCATTTTTTGATCTTAAATTATGAATCATGCATTGGTGTACAGTCTTTTTTGCTCATTTCTTGAGAATATAGATATGGATGAGTTTTAAGATTTTGGGACATTGTGCATCTAGGAATGATAATTTTTTCTCCTTCTTGTAGCATAGCTTTCATCAAAATGAAACAATTGCATCTTCATCTCTTTGCATAACTTTTGAGTCGGTCAAAACACCATAGTGAACATGCCATTTTCCTTTTGAGTAACAACAGCCATAAAATAAAGCGCTTATAAAAATTGATTAGACATTTTTATATTTTCTGGTAGAAAACCTACATTAGATTAGTCGTAGGGCTTTGGAATAGGTGTGAAAGATAAATTTCTAAAGCTGCAAACAAACATAGTATCTTGTGATAGGAAGAGTTAAATCCACTTACTACATTTTTTCTTGGGAAGCCCTTCTAACACAAGGGTCAATCACGAGGTCGCATTGAGACAGGCAGAGTTACTCACCCTTCTTTGTTGGTCTTGGTGTAGATATTACGTGTATTATGGGGTTTTCTTGAGAGGTATACCCACAATGATAAGTGGAAGCCTTTCAAGTTGATTTAGGGATAGATACCCTGCCCTTGCACATGGATTGGATTGTCGACTATTTCCTCAGGCATCGCTATAGTGATTGGTAACCTTAGTGGCTTATATCTTTAGGGTCTTTACACAAGGTGACTATGGAGGGGCAAGTCTTCACGGTACCTGGAATCGACATTGGCCAAACTCACTCGGGCTCCTTGGAGGGTATACCCACGATTATGTGTGGGAGCTTGAACCAGGGTGTAAGTCCATTAAGCAGGTCATCAACGTAAAATTTCCATCTGCTTTATCTCATCCCCTTCTTACATTGTTCTCGTGACATTGGATTTCATCACCAACTAGTGTGATCATTGTTTGCTTGCATTCTTACTAGATTTTTAGCGTGTGTTGTTTGTTCTCCCTAGTGGACTCTAGATTGGATTTTTGTTTTTAATGGCATCAGTTCCCAAAATGACCAATGAAGGAACCTCTGCTCTAGGGGATTTTTTTTTTTTTCCTTCTTACGGAAACATTTTTCCTCATCACATCGCTACTTTGAGCCTTCCAGGTCTCACAATTGGATTACTAGTATGGTTGTTTTCCACTCAAGTAATCCCGAATTCAGTAAATGCTTCGGTCGTAAGCACTTCCCCCCAAGAGCATCAACCTCATGTTGATCCTTCACCTTCTTCACTAGTAAGGTCTTCTTCACCTTCTTCGCTTGCAAGGTCACCTTCCATTTCATCTTCTTCGTCTAGTGAAAGTTCTGAAGCTAGTAACCCGGTGAATAAGAAGAAGAAGAAAAGAAAGATTAAGAAGAAGAAATATAAACAAGGGTCAAAACCTCCAACCACTGTAAAATATGTTAGAAAACAACCAGTTACTGTTAATCGTGCTAGGAGTGTTGATGATGTCAAGATCACCCAAACAACTCATAAACCCAAGTAGCCTTGCAAGCTTTATAAGGGTAGCCATCTTCTTAAGTATTGCCCTGGTCTATCCAATGTTATAGAAGTATGGTCTACACACCCTGACCAACCCATATCATCAGCCTCTGAACAACATGTTGATTACCTCCCATCAACTAGTCACGATACCGTTGGGAAGAAGAAAAGTAGAGTCAAGTTCCCATGTATGTTATGCAAAGGGAGTCATCTAACTCACCTTTTCCCTCGTATAGACAAAGCCTCAAAATTACTGGAAGACATGACTATTTCACAACCTCAACTTCCAACTGCTTATCGTAAGTTTTCTCTCAACCCCCTATAGTTGATGGAATGATCACTCTGGACCCGTCACCGGTCAATATGATTGATCATGTCGTCAATATGGTCACGTCCTTAATTGAACCAGTTGACAAAGTGGTTGATCCAATCCCATCTTTAGTCGATCCCACTCTCCCTTTAGAGAGTGTTAACAAAGTGGTTGATTCGATCCCATCCTTGGTCGATCCCACTCTCCTGTTAGAGAGTGAAACCCAAGCAGTCGATCTATTTCCACCCGTTGACCCCATTCTCCCATTGGAGAATAAAACCCAAGTGGTCGATCTGATCTCTACATAGGTCGATCCTACTCTCTCGCTAGAGAGTAAACTCAATATTGCCCATATTTTTCTTGTCGATACAAAATCTAACATGTCGGTGGGTATTCCTCCTTCTCCCATGAAACCCCCTCCAAGTAATGAGGCCATCCTTTTTCATTGGGGTGTGCTAACTAGACCTCATCTTCCCTCTCACATTCCTTTCCAGGTTACAGTGCAATTTTGTGGTCAGGATGTTCCTTAGATGTTGATAGATGAAGGTGCATTAGTTAGAATTTTGTCCTCTTTTGCTTGGCAAGCTTTGGGTTGTCCTCAACTTTCCCCAGTTATGCTGAATTTGTTAGCTTTTAACAGAAGAACCAATCAACCTTTAGGGGCCCTTCCTCATTTTCCTGTAACTTTGGGAGGGAAAACTTCTTTATTGATGTCATGGTCATCCAAGACCCATTGGATTTTTCTTTACTCCTTGGGTGATATTATGTCTATTCCATGAAATCTATTGTGTCTACTCTTTTTCGTGTGATATCTTTCCCTCACGATGGATGGCTTGTGATTGTTGATCAACTTTCATTCATTGACCCCACTTGGATTGCCTCCATGAATGGTTCTTATATGTAGACGGTATCACCCCCGCCACAAGTCAATTATGTGGTGTTGTCGCCCATGGCTTCAACTTCTGATGACTTAGATCCTGTAGTTGACATGGTGATCTCTTCGATTGGGTTGTTAGAGCCTGATCTCTTTACTCCTTCCGCGACCCTCAACATGGTGTCCTTCCAGAGTGTGTTTCTTCCTTCCAGTGAAGACCTCTTGGAATACATGACCGAGTTTTGTCCCTTGACATGGTGTCCTTCCAGAGCATTTTCCTCTTGGAATCCATTATCAAGAAGAAATCGAGGATAATTTTTTGCGTCTCTTAGGCAACCTCGTTAAAAAATGAAACAAAGGTCTATGAGCATGATTTTTTTATTTCAAGCTCGTTAAAAAATGAAACTAGACTTGAGCATAGTTTTCTAATTTCAAGCTCATTAAAAAATGAAACCACTTACGAGGATATTTTTTTCATTTTTGGGGAAACCTCGTTAAAAAATGAAATAGAGGTTACGAGCATAGTTCTTGTTTCTGTGTCAAGCTCGTTAAAAAATGAAATAGTTTTCCCCCTCTCTGTTTGAATCAAGTCCTTCGTCTAGTATTTGAAGCTTCATTTCCTCGGCCTTTGCCATTGGATGAAATGAAGCTTAGGGGGCAATACTTTCAGCCTATGGAATTCATGCTGAAGTAGAGACGCTAGTTTCTTAAGCTGGGGGCTAAGTACCAACCATCCATGTGTTATACGTTGGGAAGTCCAAGCATAGTTTTCTATTTTTCAAGCTTGTGTAAAAATGAAACCACTTACCTCAAGCATAGTTTCCTTTGGTTCAAGCTTGTGTAAAAATGAAACTAGGTCCAAGCATAGTTTCCTCTGGTTCAAGCTTGTGTAAAAATGAAACCAGGTCCAAGCATAGTTTTGTTTTGTTTTAAATCTTGCGTAAAAATGAAAACAATCCCGAGCTTAGTCTTTATTCTTTTTCATGCTCGTAAATACATGAGAATAAGTTACCGAGCTTAGTCTTTGTTATTTCTCATGCTCGTAAATACATGAGAATGCAACTGAGTATACTTTTATCACTTTTTCGGACTCGTAAAGGTTATATGAAAAAGGAACCCACTAGAGTTCCCTTTAAGCTCTTTTTAGACTCTCTGAACATGAAAATATTGCCGAGCGACCTTGTTATTTTCACCCTCGTTAAAGTATTTGAAGAAAACGTCTGTTGAGTGATAGTTTATCTATTTTTTGGTCTCATCAGGATACTTTACAAAAAAGGAACCGAGAGAGTTTTCTTTAAGTGTTTTTTAGACTCTCTAAACATGAAAAACCCCTGAGTTTTCTTTCTTTGGACTCATAAAACAAACATTGAAAGGCCCATGTGGGACCGAACCACTCCTTTATAGGGTTTGTTAAACATACTCTGAGGGAATCATCTGAAGGATTAGCTTACATTTCAAGCATATGTTATCCTCCTCAAGCTTGTGTAAAAATAAAGAGGTACTCGCTAGAAATGGTGGGGGGAAAATTGGGAAAGAAATATATCTAAACCTGTATTCCATGGAAGAGTCGCTTTTGAACATGACACCCTTTCACTCACCTTGTGTCTAGGTTGGAAAATCCACTTGTCTCTTGAGCATACTCCTTTATAAGATTACAAATTGGTCTGTGATCCATGTTGTTGAGTTAGTGTTCCCAAGACAATTGTTGTGTCGTTAATATGTTCAAAAAGATGTCCAACCCGAAAAGCCTTCTATTGCGTCAGCCATTTCTGCAGTCCTTAAATCCTTCTATTGCATTGGCCATCCCTGAGTCAGTATTGAATCACATGTTACTATGATCTACATCAAATCTTGTTATCTGTTTCATGTCATTGATGTGGGATACATTAAGGCCCTCCTTTGACGAGTCTTTTCCTGTCGAATTCAACTCATTATCCAAAAATTAGACTTAGAAACCAATTGGTACCTTGGAAATTTCATGCCTCAATGATAGGTTTCCTCACTTTCGACAATGGGTTTTCATTATTGACCTCTGATTGGGAGATTTCGTCGAGTGTTCGACTTCAGCTCATTTATTCACATTCATTGGATTGTACTAGTGTACCTTGGAAGTCATTGACATTAATGGTTATTTCCCTCACACTTGTTAATGATATACACTAATGACTGGTAATCAAGTGGTTTCTACCATGTTCGACTTCGACACATGTATTCACATGGTTAGATTCATACTATAGAGTGGTGGAGATGAAGACCCTGGATATTTTTTGATAGATCCAGGTTGTGTTGGAGTATATTTAGTGTACTGTTACATAGATCCACATTATATGTCTAGTGGCTATGTTCAAATTTGAGTCCTTAACACATAGATCCACAATGTATTTTTGGTGGCTATGTTTAGATTTGAGTCATATTGGCATGGATCCACAGTGTATGTTTGGTGGCCATGACCTGTCTTACTTGACATGGATCTTCACATGTAGACATTTATGCTCTGATTCATTTGTATTATGAGTATGGGAATGCCTACCTCAGTGATGATGTATCATTGTACTGTATTTCCTTGTTTGTTGGCAGGTTTCAGACCAACTGTTCCTTGTTCCCTACACACACTTGACAAAGTATTTCAACTATCACTCTGTTCTAACTTCATACTTTGGGGGGCTCTCTGTTACACATTATTTTCTTCATCCCTATGACCATTAATGATGTAAACCTATCTGTTTCCTTTAGAGAGGTCAGTGGCCTGAGTTCCTGAAGAAATAAGAGAGAAGAACTTTTCCTGAGAAAAGAAGTTGCACTCTCCTTTGTAAAAACCCTATTAAAGAGGATGTTCACAGGTTTCTATATAGGCAGGGTGCGCGAATGTCTGATTCTCGTAGGCTACACCATAGCTAGGTTGCGAGAGGTTCATAGGTTTCTCTATAAGCATGGTGTGAGAATGCTCATACGTGGGAAAAATTAGCATCTTCTTGATGCTTCTAGAAGGAGAAACTTCCATGGTGAGGTGGCATCCGAATGGTTTGGATCTTACTTGCTTTCATGATTTAGTGGGATCATCCTAACTACCTCACCTTATCCTCTTCAACTTATAAAAGGAGAGGAGCTCTCATGGAGAAAGTTATCTTTGGAGCTTTTTGGATTAGCTTGGATTGGATTGAGCTTTGGAGATTATTAGCTTGGCTATATGAGCCACTTGGTCAAGATAGATTGTGAATATTATCAGATCGATGCTCTCAGAATTCTTGGAGTGGAAGTGTGTGGGGAATGAAGGACAGTTGGAAGGGACCTTACGACATCAAGGCCACGGTTGTAATCTCTCTTTCACATTTAATATGATACAATAATATAATTCTTTCCTATAAAGCTTGTTGTGTTTTATTGTATGATTCCTGGATGACATACATAGGTTTATATTGAGTTTATACTATTACTATCACTTTGGTTGGTTGCATTCTTTTGCAGGATCATCATTGTATGAGTGTTGAAACGGATCTAGGATGGAAATAGCGAGAGGAAGCGATGTTTAAACGGTGTGTCACCTACCCCTCTTTAGTTAGTAAATTCAATATTTAAAACTTAAGGAAAGCGTCATGTTCTGGTGTGTTTTGTTCTAGATCTAGGTGGATCTAGGGAGATCAGTTAGTGTCTACACCTACCGATTTATCCGATAACAATATTTACCACCCCCACTCGTATTAAAAAATTAAAATAATGTTGGATGAAGAGAATAAATATTTTCAAGGAAATATTGGCTGATTATGACACTTTAAGTGTCATAAAGGGATTTATATTTGAAATCGATTGAGTTAGACTTGGGAGGAACTATAAGAGAATTTCAATACCTAAAATTAATATTAGATCCTATGATAATGAAAAGAGAACAATTTGAAGAGCATATGGAAATATTGAAGTTTGTAACACACCCAACCCCTAAATACCCTTTCTAGGGGTGGGGCATCGAATTTTCACTTTCCCTGGTTCAATTTTTGTCCCTTACTTAAGAAAAATCCTCTTTAATAGCTTCCTAAAACTTACATCTCTAAATGTGCGCTCGGACCAACTATCGGATTTTTCCCTGTTACCTCGGGCTAAAGATCAGGAGAAAAAAGGTTCGCTTAATGAAGGTTTTGAGACTTCGAAAATCTTATACTTTGGGGGTTCTAACGGTATTGTATAACGTTCCTTCTGAAGTACCGAATTATCAGATCATTGAAGAGTGGAGGGAATCAATGGTCCACATTGTCCACCGAGATCCTATGATTAAAAAGGGGCTTCGAGACTTCGAAGATATTTCCCACTCCCTCATGCGACATCCCCGAAGTGCCGAACTGGCAGAGTTATGAAGGGCCTGAGATTTCTCTACGTGGAAAGACATAGCTTATGCGTGGCCCCTACAGGAGGTGACAAGTGTCACCGTCTAAAGGGTCCATGGGGCCTACGAATGCACATATCTAGGTGACACATGGTATACGTAGCATGAGTCCATGTCACCATGACTGACATCAGGATGCCACATCAACTTATACTAATCTTCTCCCAACCCTTCGATCCCACGGTCGGTAAGGATCCACATAGTCCCTGGATCTATGGTTCTCATTACTTTGCATCTCTAGGCTTCGACTCTTTCCAAACCCTCTTTAAACAAATCCCCCGAAGAGTTAAATATCCAAACTCTCGGATCTTGCACCACATGTCCTCTTCAATCAATGATCAAGATTTACTTCGACGTTAGCAACTTCAGATATTTTCACACTTTGAAAACCCTTAGCCAAAATACTTCGGAGTATGATGTCCCTAGACTACGAGAGCGCTCACCATGTATCCCCTCATCCAACGGTCCTAGTTCAAGAGTCAGCACTTGAAGGGGAATAAGTAGGGGCCATGT
Organism: Picea engelmannii; assembly: GCA_009831015.1. NCBI lineage: Eukaryota > Viridiplantae > Streptophyta > Pinopsida > Pinales > Pinaceae > Picea > Picea engelmannii. The sequence goes on from ML782029.1 coordinate 534,445, forward strand.
GTTGCTCCACGACATGTTGCCGGTTAGTCAGGTAGTCAAGGGTGGGTCCCTTATATCGACGGCTTGGAAGTATCCTAAAGGATCCGAGGATCAAAAACCACATTACTTCGGTAGATCAAAATTCGAGAGTTCGGTGATTGTGTCTGACAGATTTCCCTCCAGACCACACCGGATTTGTCACCACGTATACCTAGCATCTATGGCTAGGATTTACTTCAGCCAACATAAATTTGGGGAAAACTCACGTGCTCCTATATCGTCGAATAATCAGACTCCCGAGCAATCTTTGATCTGTGAACATGTGTCCCTCTAGTTTCAATGGTCCATATTAACTCCGCGAATCCGACATTCAGGAGTTTTAGCAGTAGAACATTTCAAATCTACTGAAGTAAAACTTCACCCAGGTGCTTAACGCCTCCCTTCATATGTCCGATCAAATGGCTGAGAACAATCCATACCGGATCCCCAGATCGACGATCCTCATCCATTCATGACTTCGACCTTCACTACTTTTGAGTATTGTGAAATCACAAGTTCCAAAGTTCCAAAGATGAATGAGATAGCTCCTTTCAGACTAGCATAAGGTTCCTAGGCCCTGGTCATATGGGTCCTTTGGGGAAAACTTAAGGGGCTAAGAGAAAATCCCTTTTTGCAGCAAAGGGGTTAAGAAATCGGGCATGAACACTCGGTCAGATGGATGATTAACCCGAAGGGAAACACCCATTCCCACTAGGGTCAACTTCAAAGGATTTGTAGGACTTGGACATTTCAGTCAATCCTGTTATAACCTTATAATTTATAGGATCAAATGGTGATTGTGATTTTGTTCCTTTAGTGTTTTTGGCTAGCAGATATTGTTGTATTCTAAAAATAAAAGAAAAAGAAGAAAAGAAAAATAAGAAAAGAAAAAGAAATGAAAAGAAAAGAAAAATAAAAAATGAGAAAAATAAAAGAGGGAAAAAAACAAAAGAAAATGGATAAAAGCCCCATGAAATGACAATGACTTGATCCATACAATTTAAAAATGGCCAAGTCTTTTAAATTTAAGTATCTAGGATTAGTGAATAAGCTTGTCTAAACTGTCTAACCTTAGCCAAGTAATCGCGTTAGTTAGTGAATAAATTTGACCAAACAGTGTAATCTTGGTCAAGTAGCCCCTAGGTAGAGTATTTTCTTAGTCCAACAGTCTAAGCTGGGCTAAAGGTGCAAATGAGTAGGTTAGGACATAGGTTAGACAACTTCCTTTCAATAAAATATGTAAGATGATCGATGAAAAATGCATGATTTTTTATGATGAAATGTTTTTCTAACCCCATGGTGATAAAAAGGAAAAGAAGCAGTGTGCAAAACCCATAAAAAGTCATTAAGCCTAAGTTTTGCATCATATATTGAATTGTGCCCTGGAGATTAAGGATCAGGCCTAGATCTACGACTGAGTTGTGGGCACCCAGATGGATGGCTCTGAAAATATTTCAGACACCCCCAATCATTCGACCTTTAATGATGAGGGGG